>VZTZ01007909.1:85864-155793 GCA_013400955.1 Drymodes brunneopygia | reverse complement strand
CCCCAACCTTTAATTAAAAAAAAACAAAATACTATCAGCAGTTTCTAAGTATCCACAGGTATTTTCTTGCAACTGCATTGCCAACAAAGCCCTTGAGCGTTCTGGAGGTGGTGCCGGCGGTGGCAGGGTACAGCAGCTGTGCGGAGCAGCCTTGGTACCGCAGCGCTCCATCTGCCGGTGCGCGGGGAAAGTCTCCCGCGCACCTCTGCCTCCCTCTGCCGCCCTGAAAGCCGGCTCCCAATGATTTTTGATGGCTCAGATCAACCCGTGAGGCTGCTTTCATGCCGGGGAGAGTTGCGATATTTAGCCCGTGATATCACCTTACTTCCTTCCTCTCCTACATCGCTGTCCAGGCATCTTCATCCGTCATCGAGGTTAGCGGCTGAGATCAGGTTTCAGCCCTCTAAGAGCTGAGATTAGGAGGCCAACGATCTCTGAAAGACTCGCTTCTCAAGCCACAACTAGCTGTGACTGCCAGTTTTTCTGATTGAGTAGTAACTGCTGTGCCTAAATTGGTGGTCTAGAAAAGGCGCAAATATAAAGAAATCTATTGTTAACGTCAGAGGTGTTAATTTATTATCTGCCTTTTTCTTGTCAGTTACTCAGGTAAAGGGCCAAAAAACCACTTTGAAATGGGGAGAAAATGTCTGCATACATTAGCAGTGCTGGGATTATCCATTTAGGTAAAACAGGTCTTTAAATGAAGTGCCAGTCAATCTACATGGCCAGCATTGGCTAGAAAATCTCGAGTGAGAATTCTGTTCTTCAAGGGGACCAAAAGGGGTTGCAATCTGGATTTTGACGTTCTACTATGATGAAAAGCTGTATTCAATATGAAAAATTAATTTGTTTCAGAACATGGCAATAGAACATATTCACTCTTGTCTGTTTCTCTAAAAATATGTGACTTAAGAAATCAGTTCATTTTGAACAGCATTACCTGTCCAAGTGGAAAATTATTCAGCGGAGGGCTCACCAGTGAAATTTATCATTATTTCTTCAGCTTCTGGAAACAATACCAGAAGTTAATAGCAGCTTATGTAGATGTATTCTGATCTTTTGCAGGGCAGAGAAACTAAGCTGACCCTACTTTTCCACCTGTAAAACTAATTTCCTTTGACTGAAGTCAGGGTTTACAGCTGGCTCCTTGCAGTGCTTTGCACGCATGCAGCACGGGGAAGCTCCCAAACCTCCCAGCTGCTGTGAGGGAATAGGGGAATGGGAGTGATGCTAGAAGGAAAATGAGCTCATCTGCGATGAAGATCAGTCAGTGTATAAGTTTTCAGGTGTTCCCCACGGACCCTTTCACCGGCAGGTTTGGATGTGTAAAGGAGGCCTGGAGTCCCTTAGGAGTTTGTGGTGGCTCAGAGCTGGCAGTCAGGCAGACCACGTGAATTGTGTTCTGGCCTCTGAAATACCACACAGGAGTGGAAGCCTGGGGTTTGTGCACAAATTGTGAAAGTTTCTTTGTCGGGTTGTTGTCTTTTTTTAACCATTAATAATTTAAGGAACCACCTTATCTGATGAAATGCTGAGATTATGTTCTTGGCTTTTTTTTTTTCTTCTTTCTTTTTTTCCCCCTGTTTTAATTATCAGGACAGTGCTTTCTCCTTCCTGACATCTTTTCAGCCCTCACCACCTTTGCTTGCCTTGCTAAAGCACCTGTGGTTTATTCTTCCCCTGAGGCACAGTTTCAGCAGCAACCCAAGCCCTGCGGGGAACCCCCTGCCATCATCGCTGTTGCTCCGGACATTGCTGCCTACAGAGCTCATAATAATCCCTGCAGGGAGCTGAAACACTCAGGACTTCTGTGGCAACACTTCCCGGGTGAGAGGTCTTGCTGAGGACAGAGTTGGCTGCAATTCCCTGCTCCTATGAAGCTACAGTTCGGAAGAGTGAATTTTGGTTGTTTCTGCTGCCTCATTCAAGGCACCCTGTTCCTCCAGAACGACCTCCTCCCAGTGTTGCGCTACTGGGAAATCTTGCCATACTGCCAGGTATGACCCCCTTTTTTTTTTTTTTGCTTTAAAGCCAGTACTTTAGCAATATTTTCCTGAATGATCCAGTTAACCTTGTTTTCACATGGCAAATTTGTATGCAGATTTGTATCCAGCTCACCTGCTGGATTACGGATTAAATTGAATAGATTATATGAATTATGGCCCCTTTAAGTTGAGTCTCTGTCCCTTTATCACTTGTACACTGTCCAAGTGTGTTGGAGGTGTTTGATAGAAAAAGTTAATTTAGACATTGCATACTTGAGGTTTGACAACCATTTGTAGCCTCTTAGATGAAGTTTCAGTGGAAGCTGGACTGTCGTTTTGGTGATCTCTCTTGGAAAGGAAGCTGGTTTATTCTCCTAGGAGTTAGAGGAGCAGCTTTGTGTTCCTGCTGTCCCTGCACTGCTGCAGAATGATCAGCCCTCCCTGGGGGAGGCTAGACAGGTTTCCAAATCTCCGTCTCTAAGGAGAGAGCATCTGCAAAACCTTGAAGGATGTCCAGAGCAAATACTGCAAGAGACTGCAGACTGCAGAGATACCCACTTGACCTCTACATGAATGGGTTTCCTGTACTTCTACTGTAAAACCTTGTGGAAGGTGTTCTAGCAAGTTCTGGACACAAGCAATTGAAAGCTGGTATTCCCCGTGCATTCTTCCTTGCATGGAACACAAAAAATCATCAGTGTGCAGGTAGAGAGGTCACTGGGCACCAATGCAGCATTGTTTACAGATACATGCATGTTTCTATGCATGCCTCTGGCCTATCAGATAGTCTTGCTGACATCTGTCAGTAGGTTATCAGAGGAGATTTATAAGATAAACTGGTCACCAAAAGTAGTCTTCCTTTTCACTGTAAGTTTGATTACACCACAGTGTCCTGCAGAGCACACCTTGTTCTTGGGACATTGGTCTACAATATAAACAAACTTAGGGGTGGGGTTTTTCTAAGGACACTTTAAAATGTTTGTTTTCTCAAAGTATGTCATGCAGAAGTTAAAAAGAATAAACCAAAAAACCTGTTCCTAAAGAATTCATTGTATGTTTCACATTCAAACTTAAATTATATGCTGTTTTCTCACTGAGCCCAACTCCAAGTAAAAATGAATCACTACTGTATAATGAAGGGAATTGTTTTCTGTAAGGCCCAATTTATTCAGCTGTAAAGTGGTGGGATTACAAGAGGAGGAAGAGAGAGGATCTTCCCTTGATCATGAAACAGGGACCTGGCCCAGCAGCTGAGTTCTTTCTCCACCAGTGATCCCACGCTAAATCAGTCAAACCCAGAGCCCCCTAGGGAGCTGTTCCCTGTGAGCTTCTCATTGCTTGGCTTGATACCTACTTGCAGAAATGCCAAGCACTGTCAGCTGCATAAGGCTTTGGGAGCACTCCTCTGAACCAGACATCCTGCAAAATCTATTTGAAAAAAATCGGGTCATAGGCATCAAGCAGGATATCAGTTGATTTATCTGTTGTGGCTCTTCATCTATAAATTGCAATTTTTATTTATGAGTTGCTTTACCTCTTCAACCCTTTCTATCAAAGGATGCTGGCATAAAATGATGTTTACAAAGTACTATAGCAAGCACTGCTGAAGAAATGCCAGTGAGGGAGTGTGTGCACTAAAAGGGGCCTAGGGATGCATATTTAGGAATGGATGGGGGACGATTGCTGGCTTCTCCATCGGTAAGCACCGTGCATCCCGTGCTTCGAAAGAAACCGCGTCCAGCTTAAAGACTCTGTTCCTTTATTACATAAAGACAGCAAAGGCACAGAATAAAGAGTTGCCCTTGATTTCTGACGTTTTCTGACTTTCGGTGGCTTTAATCTGCGGCCACAGTGACGGTGGAGCTACGAGGTTCAAAGGGACAGGCAGGGACGTTCCGCAGCGTTGCCTGGACGTCGCCTCGGGGTGACAGCTCGGGATGACAGCTCCTCCCCGTGCTGTCACCTGAGCTCCGGCAGCTCCGTCACTCCCGAGCAGCATCCACCCCGTGCACACTGCTTCTTTGGCCCTGTCCCCCCGGGGCTGTGACCCCAGACCCCGCCGAGGTATCCGCGGAGGTGCGGCCGCCCGCGCTCTCCCGAGCTCCTTGTGCTAAGGCGAGGTGAAAACACCGCTCTCATCAGAATTCAGACCCTGCATTTTGCTCTTCTCCGATGTTTAAACGCACGCAGCAGCCTCAGCTTAAATACCAGCTTTAATACCATGGAGTGTTATCACTTTATTTTCCCCTTTAAATCTACACATATGTGTATATAGATTTTAACACACTTCTCGCTAACGCAGGTTTCTCCGGGGGTCCACGTCACCCCCAGCCTTTCCCGCTCTCTTTGAGTCAAGTTGTGATTCCGAATTCTGGTTCCCCGTTTGGTGGGAGGAGCCCGCGCCCCTCGGCTCCTCCCGCCGCGCCTGCGCGGAGCCGCCTCCCGCTCCCCTCGCTCNTCCCGCCCCGCTGTCCGGCAGCTGCCGGACCCCGCCCGGCGGCGGCACCATGAAGGTGGAAGCGGGGGACAACTCCATGATCAACCTGTCGGTGCAGCAAGTGCTGAGCCTATGGGCTCACGGCACCGTCCTCCGCAGCCTCACGGGTAACGGGGCAGTGCGGGGCAGTGCGGGGCCGAGGGTGCGCTCCGCGGGGCGGGCGGGCGCTCCAGGGCTGGAGCACAATGGAGGGCGTGGAGGTGGCGGTGGTCTCCCTGTGAGCTGCACCTAGGGAGAGCTGATGTTCGTGTTCCCGAGTCTCTCCTGGTGCCTGCATGCGTGTTCTGTGAGCAGGGATATCGTGTGTGTCGCTGTGTGTGCGCGGCTGCTGCGGGGTCCAGGGAATCGGGAGGNTGCCGCTCCCGCATGGAGCCGCCCGCCTGAGGGCCCGCCCGCGGCCGCCCCGCCCTCGCTCCAGGTGATGCCGGTGACGGGGGTGACGATGTCGCCGGCGAGGCGGCGGCGGCCGCTGCTGATGGAGGAGGCGGAGGCGATGATGAGGATGATGATGGGCTCCGCCGCCCGGCCCTGCCCCTGAGCGACGGGGAAGCGCCAGNGGGCAGTGCGGGGCAGTGCGGGGCCGAGGGTGCGCTCCGCGGGGCGGGCGGGCGCTCCAGGGCTGGAGCACAATGGAGGGCGTGGAGGTGGCGGTGGTCTCCCTGTGAGCTGCACCTAGGGAGAGCTGATGTTCGTGTTCCCGAGTCTCTCCTGGTGCCTGCATGCGTGTTCTGTGAGCAGGGATATCGTGTGTGTCGCTGTGTGTGCGCGGCTGCTGCGGGGTCCAGGGAATCGGGAGGGGTCTGTGCGAGGTGTTGGCTGGACTGGGGTGTGTGCCCTGTATCTGGGATGGCTGCCCGTGCAAAGGATGGAGCGTGTGGGATGTGTTCGCTGACTTTTCTATGCCCATACATAATAAAAGAAGGCTAATGGTACAGGGTGTGTGTATGCGAGTGAAGTGATGGGTACCTGTGCGTGAGTGAAGGATTGTAGAAAGTGTGTGTGAGTGTATAAATATGCATGGAAGGCTGGAGTATGTTTGTGGAGGTGGTTGGTTTTGTGTTTTATTTTTTCCCCCTGTGGATATATGCTCACTGGCATTTGACAGAGAGCTATAAAAAGCCAACTAGAAAACCATAAAATTGAATGTGGAGAACCAGAGACTTCCCTCACTGCCCCTGTGGACAGTGAGACCTGTGGGAGTGATTGAGGTGACAGATGTTTTCTGACAAGTAGTTGCAATCTCAAGCATCTGGGATTCTTGAAGACTGAGGTGCTACGAAAAGATTCTGTGTACCAGAGTCAGGTCCTCACCCTGTATTAGGAGAGGGGAGCTTTGACTGGCTTTTGGCAAAAACTGGCTTTTTTCTGCTCAGTCTCAGACTGAAAAATGGGTGTGGGCTACTGTGAGATCGAAGGCATACAGTGGAGAGGGGCATCTTCCCTTATTCTGCCCATGTGTAAAGAAAAGCATAAGCTTCCAGCTCTGAATAAGTAGGGGTTGGGTGTCAATAGCAGAGATGTAACTGAGTAAATTCTTTCTGCTTGGTTGTAGGGGTGTATTGGGTGGTGACAGATTAGTGGAAAATATTGAGTAAAGGGGTAGGTTTTAAACATTCTAAATATTCCAATATTTATGAAAGAGTACTATGTCATCTTTTTGCACTCTGTGGTAATGATTAATAGATACATTATTTTTTCTTTTTTAGTCTATTAAAGGTGAGGTGATGAAAATAGAAGTGTGATGAAAATAGAAGTGTAGCTGAAGTTGTAGCAAACAGAAAGTTATCATCTTAGGGTTTATTACCTTTCTTGTTCTTTTAACTTTCAGGATGCATCTTAGTATAATAAAAAGATTACCCTTTTCATATTTGTCTGATCTATGAACTTCGTAGTGTGTGTCTGATAATTAAAGTTTCCAGGTATTAGTGTGGTGACACACTAAATACAGCTCACTTCCTGAGTAGTTACTTTAACATAGCTGCTTTAAAAACTTATACCTTAAAGGGAAAAGTTCACAATGGATTTAACTTTTCTTTGTGCCAGACATCCTCTATAAAGTTTTTCTTATTAGACCATTATGCAGCATAGGCGTTTCTATGAAATTCTGTGGCAAGGGTTAAAATCAGCTCGTTTCTCAGTGCTTTTGCAATAAGATGAGGGGTTGCATAAGGTGGAATGTTTTTTTCTTTTTAACTTAAAAAATATGAAAAATAATTTTTTATCTCTCGTAGTGTTGTTGGAGAATGTGTCACCATCAGTTATAGTTGCAGTTTCTAAATTGGTGCTTAAATGCAGGCTGCTCTTATAGCCATAACCTGTTGAGCTGAATGTTCTCATGGGCTGTCAGCAGTTCAAAACTTGCACTGGAATTAAAAATCTTTTCTACAGGATAGAATATATATTGATCTAATCAATGGTATTAACAAAAAGCTGAATCAGTTATGTAAACGCTTCCTTACTACTTATCAAAGTAAACTTTGTTCAAAACCAGAAATTCTGTTGTTTTCCCTGCTGAGAAAATAGGTTTGTGGATGAATTTATCTTCTTTGACTACTTAATCCATTACCTTTTGCAACTCTGTTAGGTGTAAGGAGAAACTTCTCCAGAATATTGGGAAAAGAAAATCATTAATGTACCATGTTCCATTAATATTCAATACTGCCTCATGTCTACTTTTGGACTTGAAGCTGTGGTCTGGACTGGAATTTTAAGTTGCACAAGTAGAGATTTATCTCCTGTAGAAAAACTATATTGATTATGTTTTCGCAAACATGTTTCAAAATTTTATCAGCATCCTTCTTAAAAATATATTAATTTTCTGAAACTTTCAGCAGGGTCCCAATATGGACTTCAGCCTCAGCCAGGAATGCTTCATACCCTAATAGCTTAGGGCTCTATTCCCTGTCAATGAGAAACTGAAAGATTATTTTTCTACTGTATATGTGAATCAGGTTCAACATAAAAAAAGGAAATCCTGTCTTTCATACGTGGCCACAAATACCTAGGAGACCACAGGCAAGTTCATTGCTGCCACATCCACATCACACCCTGTAACAGCTAAAGCTGCAGGTGTTGTTTCTTTTAGCTGAACAACAACATGGTGTGCTTGCTCCAGTCTTCCTGACCTCTCTTGGGAGGTGGAAGTGAGGCTTTAGTACTCATAGGAGAGGTGGGGTGGCTTTTACCTCACCCTTTGTTACATCCTCCAGTAAATCCCAAGAACACCTCCTTTATATGAACTGGTTGTGTTTTGGAGTTAGTAGTAGATCAGGGTTTACTAGAACGAATCAGAGAGCAGTTGAATTTGAACTGAAAAAGGAAATAAAAGATCCCACGATTAGTATCCAGTAAAATAAAAATTGTTTAAAGGCTGTTTCCACAATAAAGAATTCAGCAATGTTGCTACTAATAGAAGCTCCTGAGCGTCATCCTGTGCTCATTTGTCCCTGATTGTCTTTGCCCCTATCCTGTTACTTGAGAGGAGACTAGTCTGTAATTTAAGATTTAAATGCTCCTCAGCGAAGTGCTTTTTTTCTCAGTTAGTGCAGCAAAAATGTTAGCATCTCCAAACAACAATTTGACTGTAAAGTTGTTGACTTTGAAAGTACCAGTTAATACAGTAATTAAGGGCAGGACCTGGTGCTGAAGAAAAAAAATGTAGCATGTAAAGAGCTGAATTACATTTGCAGGTGTCATATGCTGTCACGTCATCTGATTGCTTTGAGTTTATAAGCTACAGTAATCTTAACATTACTGCTTTTTCTAATTCCAAATGTGACATGTGCTACCTTGTTGGCTTAAATTTATATTTTTGTATTCCTAGTACAGGTGCTTATTGCTTGACTTACCTCTGTAGCTAATAGTAGTAGGCTGGGTACTGAGCTTAGAATGGAAAGAGACACTTTGTTTTGGAGCAATCACTTTTGATTTATGGCATGTTGTAGAAAATCATTTTTCATCTTGCAAAACAAGCTGAGACCTAGAGGAAAACTGCTGAAGATGAAGGACTAAGGTGATACTCCATGTTTACTGAAGCTGAATGGCAGTAGGACAGCATATTTATATATATATAGATAATATTTGAAAACGTTATCATTTATCTGCTTTCTTTGTGTAAGATGAAGCTGTTGATGGAGTGCAACTTCAAGTGTTGATAAGATGGAAGTGAAATGAATGTTATTTTAAACAGTAGCATGTTTTAAAAACTTTTCTTCTAATCTTTAAGCTTGTGTATGCCTACACTAATATATGTATCATGTATCTGTAGTACACAGGCATAATGTATGCGTGATATCTGATATGTATAAATATCAAAATTATATTATTAATTATAGAGTACTTCAAAAGAAGTACTCTAAAATGGGTGTGATTTGGCATTAGTTGCAAGGTATTTGAGCCTTACAACTTTTCTGGTAGGAAAAAAATCCCCACCTAAGGCAAGCCAGTGGAAAGGAGCATAAACACTGTCTTAAACCTTTATTTCAGTTTAAGCACTGAGAATTTTAAACACAAAGAATGTATCTCAGTTGTTCTTATTAGAAGAACTGTTACATCTGTGCAATATACTGAATGTCACTGTGCTTGTAAACTACTGGGCCTTCCCTAGTTCCTGTATTTCTCTAGGAACTGTGGAGTTTTGATATATATATATGCTGTGTTTTGGTGACTTGAGTTTGGATACACTGAAAGTAAGCTCTGAAATTTTCTTAGGGTCAAGCAAAGGAAGTTGCAAGCGTGGTTTTGGTTTCTTTTTTAATTTTATACTATTCATGTCTCTTGAGGGCATGACTAAACAAACTAGGCTAGGTGAGTATTTGAAGCTCTCTGACAGATATGGGTAAATCATTACCCCCATAACAGCAAAGTACTCTGTCTGTGCAGCTCATGTTGTCAAAAGAGCTAGCTAATTAGAATGGCTACACAAAGACTGAAATTGGACTGTGCTTTTTTTAGTCAGGGTAGCAAAGATGATTATGTACATAAATTTATGCTGCTTAAAGTATCAGACAGTGTATAGGACATAAATAGCTGAGACACTTCAGTCTCACTTCCTCTTCCTTAGAGACATTGCAAGTCAATTCAGCAATCAAACTACTCAGTTATTTTTGAACAAGTGAAGTCTTGTCCATTTGTGTTCAGTGGTCCACATTCTCTTTCTCTGTTTTTTAGTGGCACCTCTTAATGTTATTCCCAACCCATTCTCTGCATCTTTCAGTGTTGCTCTAACACTCTGTTTTGGAGAGTCATCTCTCTTCATGATTCAGGTGTTAGATGATACTGAATTTTACAGAACATGAATAATTCTCACCATATCAGGATAAGAATGTCTTTCTTGTCCTCTAGGTGAATGGAGCTTAAGGTCTCCTCTAATTTGCTTGAAAGGTTGTCTCTCTCTCCCCTTGCCTTGTTCATCTCTGTTAAACAACTTACTTGGCTGGCTTCATCACTTCACCCTATGAGCAGAAGTAAATTAATGAGTGTGTTGAGCTAACAGGCATAGAAAGAGTAAATAAAGGAGGATAAGAAAGGATAACTTCCGGCCTTTCCTAGGGAAGGTGCTTGGAAGTGATTTTTCCTGTTTCAGCTGCAAAGACCTAGGTGATGTTTTAATGAAGGGTGGTCATAGTTTAACAAAGCTCCAGCGGTTTTTATCAAACAAGGAGTATTTCTGGATGTTCTCTAATTTCCTTTTCAATATGCCTGCTGTTTTTACGGAGTGGGAGGAGAAAGTGTGTAGCAAAGAACTGAAGTTTGTATTTCTTTAGCCAACAGGACATTTTGGTGCTGGTTCTATTCTCAAGCCTCCTGCCCTAAATATAAAGTGAGGGGTGATGCTAATTTTCCTTGAGCCTTATTTGGAACATAAATAAGACCGAAGATAGTTGCTCACTGTGGAGCTATTTTGTTGTGTAAGAGTTTGTAAATATTTTTGGTTTCTTAGTTACAGGGGAGTAGTTAGCCTTCCCATAAGCTTTCATTTTCTTCTAAAAATACAGTCATCCTAGTGAGTTTTCCTAAGAGTGGAAGTCTTTTGTCTTTTCTACCTGATATTGGTTGACAATACCTACAATCACTAGCTTCCTAAAAGGTGTTGCAGTGCCTAACAAATCCTGTAGAAATTATGTGGTATGACAGTGTCAGACTTCCCACAGACTGTCCTGGTCCAGATTGGTTTGGTCCTAAGGTTTATTTCCCTGTGTCAAACTGTAGGTCTGGCAGGGCTGCTGTGTTCTATATTGGTAGATCTTTGGTTAATTCTCTTGTTTATGTGCTTCCACTTGTATAAAACAATGGAAACACCCCAGCTGTGCTAGTAATGGACAAGGCCTGTTAGGACTGCAGGAGAGGTTCCCCTCCCACACTGTCCATGAGCATAGCAGATTAGATCACCAGTCAGTCAGTCTTTCTTAATCTTAGTGAGGGGGTTTGTGGCGTGAGCACTTGACACTCCTGCCACTGTTCCATCACAGTAGAGTCTGAGAATGATGAGACATTCATTTAGTGGAATAGTCTCATGGTCATTATCCTTCTGCCAAGATTTTTGAGGCCCATCCTCAGGCCAGAGGTGAAGGAATGGAGGATCTGAGGAGAGCTGCTCCAAGCCACCCTCGGTATGGGTGCATGTGTATCCAGACACTCAGAAAGAAAAACTACACCTTGATCTACAGCTGAAGTATTAATTGGATGTAGATTTGCCTCCCACTTTCCTTTCTGCTCTCTTTAAAGAGCCTGTTGTCTACCATGATTTAGAGGAGTTGTACGTCCTTGGGCAGGCGTAGTGTTGCCTTTTATGCCTGTGTGAAAGGGGAAGGGTTGAGCTACTCCCGAAGTACTGCTAAATACAAAAGGTTAAACTCTGTATCTGTGCTATCTATATACATATCCTACTGACAATGGACTCCCAGGGCTGTGGTTATTGTGTAGCAATGTTTTTTCTCAGCATATTTTCACAGTATGTTTTGTGATGCTCAGTATTTTTTAGGTTTGCTAATTGGGTTGTATTTTTTTCTCAAAGAGTTGATGTGGGTCAAGCTGCATTAATACAGGCTCACCTCATAAGCAATAAGTATCTTGCTTTTGTAAGGAAGCTGGGATTTTTGTTTTGTTCTATTTTTGAGGGGGAACTGCAGCAAAAACTGAATCCCATGACACTGTCATGGATTATGGAATATGTACCCTAATTTGCTAAATTCTGTAATGATACATACTTACTGTAGTTGATTTAAAAAGGATTTTTTTCTTTTGTTTACTCACCTTTTTGATTTATAGAATGTTTTTAGAAAGCCGACACCAAGTGAGAATGGTTCTTGAGTTATTGTGTAGCTCCATGGATGGTTACAGCTCTTTTCCTTGAAGGTGATCGTCATGTCTGCCATTCCTCAAAGAAATGTTTGTGCTCCACACATTCTCATGATCTGATGCCTTTTTTAGTAATTTAAGCAATAGTCACTACCTCTCTCTGAAGTTCTGTACTAAGCAATTAGAAGCAAGGAGTTAGATATGTTAAATGTGTTCTTGTTAGAATTGTAGTGTTTTTATTTGTGCCTTTGAAACTAATTTTAGGGAACACTCTATTACAGCTCCTGGGAAGATGAGCTGAAGTCTTTAATCTCAGTTTTCCCATCTGATGCTACCTGATGCTGTCTCCTATTTGTCGGGATGGGGTGGGGAAACAGAAAATCCACACCCACCCCAAAATAAAAACTCATGACCCAAACAAACCCCAAAGCAGTTCTTGACTTTTTCCTCCTTCAGTCTTTGTGTCAGAAAATATTTCATTCTGCAGAAGCAGTTACAATGCCTACTAAGGAATTGCAGTCAATATTATTTAAAGAAACCATTAAAGGAACTATGGCTACTTGTAAAAATCTATCTGAATTAAGATTTTTGCCAGAATCCTTTTTATAACTTTTAATAATGCAGCTAATCCTTTATGACAGACTGCTGAAATGAGGAAAGAATCTTGAGCATGTGCTGATGGTGTTATATATATCACTTTCAAGATGGAAATCATATTGCTTTTCTCTTACTGTTGATTGTTTGCAATGTTTTAAAGTTTCTTGCTTGTAAAGTTCTTGTCTAAAATATATTAACCCTTTATTTCACTGCTTTCTTTCAGAGATGTGGTACTGGGTTTTCCTCTGGGCTCTCTTCTCCTCTCTCTTTGTCCATGGTGCTGTGGGAGTATTAATGTTTGTGATGCTGCAGAGGCATAGGCAGGGGAGGCTGATCTCTGTCATTGTGGTCAGCATTGGATTTCTGGGTTCTGTAACTGGAGCAATGATAACCAGTAAGTCTGCCTTCTGCCTTTTGTTTTCGTTTGGGGTTTTTTTTTGTTGTTGTTTGGGGTTTTTTTCCTTTCTTATTTTATATCTAACTACTAAAAACACTTTAAAAAACCCAAAAATACACATCAACCTTGCTTTTCTAGTTAATTGTCAATTGTTTATTAAGGATTTTGCAATAGTTATAGAGTGATGTCCTCCCCCCNNNTGAGAGTGAGCTTCCCCCCCCCCCCCCCAAAAAAAAAATTAAACTCTGCAGATGTTCTAGGTAAAATACTGTTTGGTGAGGGCATCTGTTACAGAGTTTCTTGCACTATTAGATGAATGCCTGGAACTCAAGATACATTTTTTATGTCTTGACACTGTATCCTCAGAGAGCTGCAACCATCTTTTCTGTTAAAGCCGACAGGTTCACAGAGCTGTAGTTAAAAACCACACTCATGTTTAAAACACTTCAGAAAGTAGGAGTGTTTTATGTAGTAAAGTGCAGAAGTGCTACACCTGACCAATATGACACGAGTGATGTTGCCAGGAATGTTTTGAGGAAATGCTGCTCTTCGGTCTTCATCTAGAGTTATTGGTATCAGATGCTGCTTTTCCATCTTTCCCAAGAAATTCAGTTATCTGTGTCAACACTGAATTAAGGGCCATGAAACCTGTAGGACACTTCATTCATTCTTTGGTTTTTTCATATCCAGCAATGTTTATTAAACTTCCAGATAGACTTTGGTAGCTTTCCCAAGCAAGTAGGAGCATGCTGAGTTTTCTGCTGTGGGGGGAAAAATAGTGAATGTTTTTTCAGGAAAGAAGTGTGTGCTTCCCTGTCTGAAACAGTGCTGGTAAAGAGTTCTCAGCATTGAAATCCATGTGTTGAATGGTGCCTATGTTAACTGAGCTGTAGTTTCTGCCCCAAAATCTTCAGTGTTGCAGAAAAGATGGCCTAACTTGGAAGGTCTCTGAGGGTAAGGAGCCATAAATCTAGCAACCACCATATAGTCTGAAGGCAAAACTTCCCACCTTTCATTCTGGTTTTCCTGTGTTCTGGCCAGATTATCAGAATAGTGGTATCATTATCAGCTTTGGATACATTCATAGAGGATTTGTGACAGATTATTTCTTATTGCTGCTGAAAGTCTTTCCTGCCTATTGGTTTTCAAGGTTAAATAAAAATGCAAATGTCATAAGAAGCTTCACTAAGACTTTGCTCAAAAGGTTGTTTTAATTGCTACAGATTTCTCAGCTTAGAATTTCCAGCATTTAACACAGTATAGTTCAGTATAACTACTTTTTGCTGGGGTTTTGGGGTTTTTTTTGCTAAGATAAGTTGGAACTAGTTGAGTGCATATGTTACATGTTACGCTGAATTTTGTTTTAGGGTTAAAATGGCAGTGGCCTATTACAGGGTCAGCCATGCATGAGCATTTCTGAAGAACTGAAGATAGGAAATGTGGTGTTGAGAGATCCAAGCAGAGACTTTCACAGCTTTCTGTAGTGGGGAGGTTTCAGGATCAGTGTCTCTCAAATGGAAGTACTTTGTGTCTTCTATCTTTGCATAAAAGAGGAGCAACACAGTTGTATTTTTGGCATCCGGTTTTGCAGGTCAAAACATCTAGCACATAAGCAGTCCTGCTTGTGTGCATATTCATCTGAGAAGTTCTCAAAGCTTAGACTGTAGACTTGTTATACTGTTCCCAAAGGTTTTGCACAGAACATTGCAACTTGCTTAGCCAAGTACTTTTACCTTGAAGTATTTTTTTGTTTCTGGCCAGAACTCAGTTGTTTCATACTGAAAGAAATTCTGTGGGGAGCTTCTGAAGGCAAATTATCGTGATCGAATGTATAAGAGGATTTTTAATAGCTATTGTGTTGCAAACTGGGAGATGCAAGTTGAAATATTAGCTGTTTGGATATGCCTGGTCCAGTGCTTAAGACATTGAAATAGCAAACTTACTTCAGTTTCCACTTTGTTTTTCCAGTCTTCTGCATTGTTTGTGTAGGAGAATGAAGGCAGTATAGACTGTTGCACAATGTAAGTTTAATTTTGCTCAGGGAGATCTCTCAGACTTTCTGATGTTCTGGGACCTTTTTACCAGCATATAGAAAAGCAGGAGACTCCTCCGTTTGTAAGCTTTGAAAAATCATGGAAATGAATGGTTATTAAAAAAGGTATTGAAAAATTACTAAGTAGAAGGGGATACAGCAAAAAAGAAGAACCTACAACCAAAAAAGCTTAAACCAAAACCCAACAAAACCGTAATAAAAATAAACAGACAAACCCACAAAACAACAACCAAAAAAACCCTACCAAGCCTAACAAGAATATATAAATCCCAGGCAGCCTAAGGCAAGGATTTTACCTGTGTTTCATCCAGAAGGATCTGTCCTTCCCCCTCTTCCCCAGCACACTCCTTTTTGGTGACATATTCCAATTTCCCTCATTGGCAGCCTATTGTACATACTTCTGGCTCTATACCAGCTGTGCTGAGTTATGCATTACAGGTTGTATTTCACGCTGTTATTTGTATAATAATTACATAACATAATTAATAGCATAATTAGCAGACTACCAAGTTCTTATTGTTTCATTCTGGATACTTCCCAGAGTATCTCAGTATTTTGTCAAGAAGCCCAAAATTTCTGTTACTGATCTAGTAGTGACAATTCTGGTATACATTTTTGGCCAGTTTGAATTCGCTTTGAGAGTTCGATCTGAGAAATAATTTTAATGTCAGGAGTGGGCTCAGTCTAAAGGATCTCTTTCAGTTTTTGACAGCAGCTGGCCAAGGAACAAATAGAAAAGCTTATGCAAGGTAACTGTGTGAAATACCATAAGTCTAGCCTTCTGGTGAGATATTTCAGACAAACATACTTTACAGAATATGGGTTTTTTGAAAAAACAACAATAAAAATAAATTAACCCAAAAATTACCTAACAGTATGGTTAATAGTGTTTGTTAGTACTGTTGTGGCCACAATCATTAGAGAATTCTACTCTTCCTAAAGCTATTGTAAAATGAGGTGTTACTTTTAGAAGATGTCAGATGGTTCCGATGCTGACTGTACTTTCAGAAAATCTGTTGGGGCTCAATGTATTTCTGTGTCACTAATGGATTCTGTGTCACTAAGGGATTTTTGATCACTCCAGCAGACTATTCCTGTTAGTGACTGAGCAAAACCAAAAAGAAATTCCATTTTTTTAACTCCTTCCTATTATTTATAAAAGTTTTGATGACTTTTAAGTTCCCTTTGGGTCTGAAAAAGCCTCTGTGATCTCCGAAGGCATTTAATTATGACTAGATAGCATCTGAGATGATACATACTGAGGGTCTACAATTAAGTTTTGGGTTTGGTTTTCAGGAAAAGGTTACTCATTCTGAAATAAAGGACCATAATGTTTGTTCTGGGGGGAAGGAAATCAAGCACTAGATAGACAGTACCAATTCAGAAAATATTAAATAAAAGCTTAATTCTAGTTGAGCTTCTGAGGCTCAGATGAAGAACATTGGACACAGCTGTATACAAGCCAGTAGTTTTTTTAATAAGCATTTTACCAACCTTAAAAGACTCAGAAATTTTAGCAGGAAATATTATTCATCATTAGCATGTTTTTGTGGGTTTCTTTCGATTGATACAAGGACTCATGTTTCCCAGGCATTTGCTCCATGACATCCCAGCTGTACATTTGCTGTGACTTCTGTTCCTCAAACTCATGTGATGAATTCAGTATGCAAAAGACAGAAGGGAGTTAGTAGCCCCTGGCTTTGTTTCCAGTGCATTTGGTTTTTGGTTGATCCTGGCCACTTGATATTATATTTCAAATGTGAATTTGCACACAACTGTACAAAAAAAATGGTCTGTTGATTTTTTTTTTTTTACGGTGTTATTGCTCAAAATCTAATTGTATTTGTTAGAGATTTCCTCTCATTCACATTCGTGGATAACACTGCAATACTTTGACCTTTTTCATGTTTTGCTGGATTTGCTAAACAATTGTTAACAATTTAGTAGTTTAAGTAAAAATACTCATATAATATGACAAGTTTATTCAGATGAAATATTAAATGAAGCTGGTAAATATGTGTTTACAATTGTTTTGTTGACACTAGAAGACTTACTGTTCTTGTCTTTTCCCTGCCTATACAAACAGTATTTAACCACTCTTCAGACTTGGTCAGTTTTTAGAGGATTGTCTTGCTACCTTTTCAAACTGGCGCAAGGCAAAAAATGTTTAAAAAAATATTTGAAGATGTGTACAGGGAAACAACAAAATTCGATTTTCTGAAATCAAACAGATGATGGAAAATTTGATCTGGTTCAATTGGGAAAATCATTCCTGAAGGATATACATAACTACAAAAATACAAGCAAGGCTGGTAATTGTGTAATGCCATGAGGCAATACAGTAATGTTGGTAATGTTCTATGAATAGCTGATGCATAGATAGAGTAAATAATTTGTCTCGTATTTCAACCTTGGCTTTTTCTGTGATTTGATCATTGTTTTCCTTGTGATTCTTAGGTGCTGCAGTAGCCGGAATTTACAGAGTAGCAGGAAAGAATATGGCTCCCCTAGAAGCTCTTGTCTTTGGCGTTGGACAGACAGTACTGACATTAATTGTCTCTTTTTCAAGAATTCTTGCAACGCTTTGAGACTTACATAGAAAGGGGGGAGAAAAAAAGTCTTTAACATGGCGAGAAGCTTCCTGAAAGCGTATTCATCAGCTTATGAACTCGAATTCTCCTGCAAGAGGAAGGAAGCTATGTGGAAAGCGCAGTACAAATCTCGAGGCTCAGTCAAATGAGCAGGCTGTCCTCTAGTGTTGGAACTGCTGCACTCCTGCACTGCGCCTTACGTGCCTCCGTCACGGGCGAGGGGGGATCCCTGTGTGCCAAGCAGAGATGGAGCACCTCGAGCAGCTGCCAGGCAGGTCCATGCTTGGTGATGGGGTCACTGTCCTTAACACGTTGGAATGAAACAGAGGGGCCGTCCTGAAAGCTGCTCCGTGTGCCAAACTTGGGGTTTAGTTCTGAGCGGGTGGCTGGGTAAGCTCTGGAATGTAGAAGAATTCTGTGAATGTGCACAATTTACCTTGAATTCAGGTGAAATAGCAAGATAACTGACTTCTGTGTATTAGAAGAATCTCTCGGAATGCTGAATATTCTTGTTCAGCATTCAGAACAACTGTTAGATCTGTTTCAAAATGTAGATTAACTTTGAAGGGCTTTAAGAGCCACAGTTTTAACAACCCTGATATAATTAGCACTATGTGAAGAATGGCTCATGGCAGTTTTCTTCTTTGGCACATTTCTTTGTGATTTTAGCCCGTCAGAAATCAGGAGTTTAAGGAGACTGTTTGAAGGTTACTAAGTACAATCTGTTGTGTATGCACAAACAAATCTTAAATTGATGTTTTCCTTGAAATTACTTTGTCTTAAACATACAGATGGTTACCAGCCCTGCTGCAAATCTCAGAAAAAGGATACTCATTGCAAATAAACTTCCTATATTTAATTAAGCGCTGGTAGGACCCTTACCCCTACATATATTCTGTAAGGAACACAGAAATATAGCAAACTCTGAGAGAATACACCTATGAGGGAAATGGAGAGGGGTAACACTATGGTATGCTGGTTTTCTACTGAACTAAAATATTAAGTGTAGTAAAATAGTTACCACACTCCAAAAATTTGTAAGTGGGGCAGCACCGATGTATTTACTACCTTGTTTCTGAATACTTTGTATCTTTGGAAAGATTAAGACACCTGGAACTTTGAAATAAGTAGCTTTCAGTAGTTTTTTGTGCTTTTCTAGTTTAAAAGGGACAGAGAGTGATGTTGTGCATGTGAGATGTCATAAATGTGAGTGTTTGAAGAGAAATTTTAAGTCTAATGACTAATTATTTATGAAATACAAAATCTAAAGGGCATAAAGTTCTGTGAAGAATAAGGAATCTTTTATGTCTTTTCTCAACTAAATGCTTTTCAGCAGTTGTCTCTTAATGCTGACAGGGGGAGTAAATCACTCAAAGGTTTTGCTGTTATGATGTCAAAAAGACTTTCAGGACAGTCACAAACACTGGCACCTACTGCATACCTAAAAGAATATGTTCAAAATATAACTTGCCATCCAGTCATTGCTTAGTACTTCAAAACATAATGAATTAACCTGTCTGCCTTTATCTTATTCCATATACATTTTTTAAAGTACTAAGAATGCTAATATTATGTTTTCTTTAAAAACATTAAAGTCTTGTTTGGAAAACATACAAAGTTATGGACTTTGCAGGGAACAAGTTAAAATGTAGGTTTATAAGCATTTTCAGTGTTATTTTTACTTTTAATTGCTTTTAAAATGTTGCTTAATACATTTGCCCTTACTGTTTTTGAATGTCTTCAAAAACTTATCTTTTGTGGTTTGTTTTTCCGTCTTGTGTCTTTTACTTTCTGCTTATACTTCTTGGCACACAACCATTGCACTTTAGTAGACAATGAAATTATGACATCTGTAAAAAGCAAATGAAACTTCTTCCCATTGTCTTAAGTTGTGAGAAAACTGGTTTCAGGTATTTAAGTCAAATTGAATAATAAAATAATTAAAGATATTTCTCCTAATGTGCCTTTTTATATATATGGTTAGGGGAGAAGATTTTAAAAAAATTGTCACATCTTTGTTCTTATTCTGTTTTGATTATTTCTAATTAATTTGGCTACTTGATACAGTGTCTTGTTCAAGGGACTTTAAAACATTTTATTTGACAACCTGGAAATGCTTGTCTGGATTAAAAACCAACCATATCACGAAGCATTGTATTCAGTAATTTAGATTGCCTCATGCCTATATCTCACACTGAGACTTATTCACAGGTTCCAAATTTCCTTGAACATCTCAATTCTTATTTTTTATTGGAGGTTATTATGCTGCCACTGGTCAATGGCTTGCTGTCTTTCACTACGTTAAACTGCCACAGACTGCTACTAACTGATGAGATACATATGCTTGTACTGATGAACTTCCTCTAAATTACAGTGCCAGTGAAATTGTTGCCATTGTAACTTTCCCCCTTGGACAAGGAGGCATCTTTGCAAGTTTTAAGCTACCTTTCTGCGAGTAATTTTTATTCATAGGTCGTTGTATTCACTTTTAAAGCGTCATTGCGTGCTTAGTTGTCTCTGCATTGTATGGCGTTATTGCCTGGCAGCAAGGGACAGGCAGATAATATAATGCTTAAGTGGCTTAAGGGACAAGGTTTTATGTGACAGAAGTTTGTTTTCAGCTGTTTCTTGCAAGGAGTTTGTAATGATAAAAAGCTTGTCTGTGAAGTGTTCTTTGATCTCAGCAGGAACGTACTGCCTAATAACCCCAGCAGTGAAAGAAAGTGTTAGTGGCCTTATGTCTGTGAAACTTGGAACTTTCATTCCACATCCCTAGAAACAGCAAGGTTAAGCATAAGGTGCTTTAGTCAGTGTGTGTGTATATATATATTTAAATATATATATATATATATATATGAATATGAATGAATGGTATCTTTGTGGAGTGTTTTACCTGACACATGCTAACAACTGAAATAGCTTTTCCAAGAAAAATAAAATTGCTTTAGACAGCCTTCCCCTCCCCCCACCTCTCTTAATGAAGCTACAAAGATATCTTGTGTGTGAATGGCACTGGTGGTACCCTGGTTTCCCTGGGACAATACAGTGTTGTCCACACAGGATGTTTTAGCACCATCTTCAATCAGCTCTGCCTGTCTCTGCATTGTATCACTGGGCACATTCTGCATTGTGCAGAACAAATAAGGCATCAGCACAGTGTAATATTTGGAAGAAGGGGGAGTTCTGAATATAATATTTAATGTTGAAAAACTGCTGCTTTTTTAGAAGCTGCCGCTATCAAAGGTTCAAATATTCCACACACTTTCAATTTATCAGTATGATCATGAAGTCATAGAATACCAGGTTGGAGGGGACCTCAAGGATGGCCTGGTCCAACCTTTCCTGTCAATAGCAAGGTCTAAGGTAGCCCAGCACTCTGACCAGCCAAGACTTTAAAATTGCCAATGCTGGGGAATCCAATGCTTCCCTGGGGAGACTGTTCCAATGGCATTATTCCAGTGCCCAAGTGGAATATCACAAAGTAATCTGTATGTATGAGCCCTCATCTTTTCCATGTGACTCATTCTAACAAGGGAGTGTCTTCTTTGTAGCCACTCTTTAAAAATCGGAATATGGTGATAGTTTCCCTTAAGCCTTCTTTTCTCAAGGCTGAACCAAACCAGTTCCCTGCCTTTCCTCTTATGTCAGGCTTCCCAGACCTTTGGTTATCCCTGTGGCCCTTCTCTGGACCCTTTGCAGCGTGTCCATGGTTTTGTGGGTTTTTTTGTATAGCAGGGACCAAAGCTGAACACGGAGAACCCAGTATTGCAGGTGTGGCCTGACAAGTGCTGAGTGAGATAATGAAGATTTTCTCTGTGCTGGTGATGCCGTTGTTGATGCAGTCCATCATGTCAGTGATCTCATTGGCTTTCTTTGCCACAGCAGCACACTGCTCACTCACATGGAGCTGCTTGTTCACCAGGACTGCCAGATCCCTTTCCACAGAGCTGATCCTCAGGCAGGTCCATCCCAGCCTGTGCTGAACTCCTGGATTGTGTTTTGCCAAGTGAAGATCTTACCCTTGTCCTCATTGAACTTCTTAAGGTTCTCTGTACATACTATCAATGTCTTTTTAGTTCTCAATGTGTATTTTTCTGCTTTTCCATCTCTGGTACGCTTCTCTCCTGGCTTTGAGCAGATTCAAAGGTTCACATTTAAGATAAGGAGGTCTCTTGCTCTGCCTCTTTCCTGACCTTAAAGGTGATGAAGTGGTTTAGTGTTTCCAGGAGACTGTTGGTGAAAAACTCCCAGCACTCACTAGCTTCTTTATCCTCCATGGCATCCCTTCCCATGGGCTCTGAGCATGGTGAAGTTTGCTCTTGCAGATCTAGAATGTGTTTTTTAACACTGCCCTTGAGCATGCTCAGCAGGATCCCACTACTGTCATCATGGCAGCCAAGGCCATCACTGATTGGGATTTTACCCAGCAGGTTTCCTTCGCTTGCAAGTAGCAAGTCCAGCAGTGCCTCACCCCTGACTGGCACATCTAACGTCTGTGTTCCAAATACATCCTCTAGCAATTCCAGGAACTTGATGGATAACATGTGGGCTGTGTATTGTTCTTCCAACAAGTGTCCAGGTAGCCAAAATCACGCATAGAACCAGTTGACCCAAAGCTTTCTTAAGTGACCCAGATATTGTTTAATTAGTCTTATTGCTTTGGTTTGGAGGTCAGTAGCAGATGCCTGCTTGGAAATTCCCATGGAGACAACCCCTCTGACCTTGACCCAGGCATTCAACAGAGCTTCCACAATCTCTCTGCATTGGTACACATGCACTGGTGGTGGTTGCTCTTCTGCTTCTCATCTTGGGAAGCAGCTAAGGAACATTTGTCACCGCTCTGGTTGGCTTGACTTATTCCCCAGATAAATAAAAAAAAAATTGTTTTAATTCAAAACCCACAGCTATATTTTAGGAAAAAACTTGCAAATAATTATTGTCTTTAATTTTCTGGGTAATTTTGAATTTATGAAACTAAGCTGTGTGCTGTGGCTAGCCATGATTTGCTGTTGACATTTTTTTGAAAAAAACAATAATTTAATGAGTTTTGGACATTCAACATAGATCTGATTTTGTCTAAAGTAGCTTTCTATTTTTGAAGTACGCTGTTTTGATTTTGATGAAGGAAACTGTGTTTCCATCTCAATTTATTGTACATAGATATTTATTTTGCTTACAATTTGTATTTGAATTCTGTTGTGGGAGGCACATATATAATGCCATTTGAGCAGAAACTGTAATGGGGTCTAAGTTCTAATAACAATAAGAACTGATGTAATTGTTTTCCATTTTAATTTATGTATTTCATGCACTAGGCATATTCTAATAGCGTCTTGCATACATTAATCTGAATATTTATATCATGAGCATATTAAACTGCATGGTTTTTTACACAGCCATCCAACATAATGTGTATAATTCCAGAGAAATAGACACAGTAGTATTCTTTGGCATAACAGATTGTGGATTAATCAGTTAGCCACCCCCCCGAAAAAAAGTATATGTCTCTGATAAGGCCTAGAAATGCAATTGTGAACATGAGAATATTTTTCAGTTGCTCTTCTGTTTCTAGAAATAGGTTTTTTTGTCACATGTGCATTTCAGTAAAGGAGAAAAACATGGAGATTAGGTCACAGTTGTCATCCTAACAACCAATCTAATTCCTAGCAATTTAAGACAAAATGAAATTCTGAATGTTGTTCGTAAATTATGATGTAGTATTACATACATAAAAATGCTAAAGCATAGCTTTTTTTCAGAATTACCAAAATTTAACATTTAGTTGTATCAGGATATTGATGACGTACCCTTTGAATTATAAGTTTTTTATAGTCTTTAGATTGGGAGCAGCCCATGGTGGAAAGACTGTTTGAATCGTCATCTGTTGCTTCAGAAGGAATAAATGTTCTTTGAGTACAGGTGAATTTAACAGAGCTGAGCATTTGTATTGTGCTAAAGGTCAAATATTTGGTTGCATGTTGATCACCACCATCACAACCTTTAAGGTCAGTGGGAAAAGTATTCTGTACTCTGTTACAGCAGTGAAATCTTCATCTGGGTTCATTAATTTGTGTATGTAACTGCACATAATTTTGTGAAAATGAGGTTGTCATAGAAAGTAGAATTCAACCTGTGCACATGCATTTGATATCCTAAAATTGTGACAGATTATGTCCTGACAGCATTCTGTTTCTGCTGTTTCCCACAATTGTGCCTGAAGTTCAACTGAAAGTCAGTTTGTGCATTAATTGTAAATGTAATCACAAGGACGTCTCAAAGCCTGCAAAGATGTGTTACTGCTTGGGGTATTCTCCCAGTGCAATTACACTCTTAACAATGATCTAAAGAAGTATTTTCTTTCAGGAACACACAATTTTTCACTTCTAATTGTTCATCTTGTAGTTACTGAAGACTTTAAGAAGCTACTGCATGAATCCTAGCAGGATTTGACAGTTGTTGAAGGGAATGGATACTGTATCCTTTTGTGCTTCTTCTGAGGACTAGAAAACACCAACTATAAGGCAAATAAATGCTGAAGAGACATTTTCAATAAAATAAACAATACTTGATTGATACAAATGGCATTCCTTTTGATTTGAGACCTAACTTTCTAGGCTTACTTGAGGTATTTAGTATCAACATTGTAAAATCCATTCTGGATTATCCATCAATATAAGGTGTATGGGAGCTAAAAATCAAAAACCTTTTAAAATTACTTGGCTAGAGGTTTTACTTGTTTGAAATGTGCCTAAATTTTATACAGATAATGAAGTTCTGAAGGTCCTTAATATTTTGGGTGTCTTAGAGGACAATCAGGTATATAGAACTAAACTTTTGACTGTGACAATATATAGAATAGCACACAATTCTTCAGAAGTGCTTGCAAAAACCACCAAGAATAAATACCTGTTTTACAGTTAGAAAAAGTAATTAGCATCTATACTGATAATTTTAACAGCTGTACTATAAGCTTTACAAATACAAGTATTGTAAGCATCTGAATTTAGCTGAGCAAATAGGAGGAGAGGAAAATAGGAATTTGAACATTTTAAAAAATGCCAAAAAATATCCATTAGTCCACTGACAAACTTGTGCTCCTTCAGTACAGCTTTTCATCAAGCATGACTTCAACAATAGAACATTGTTGGTATCTCACCATTAACTGTCTGGTTGATAGAATGCACTCCTCAAACTTGTATTAGAAATAGATGTTCATATCTTCACTTTATGAAGTTACCTAAAGTGTTGTGACCCAGGCATTGTTATGAAGCTCAAAGATGGCAACAAGTGACGGAGAAGAGTGATTTAACATTTAGTTGATTTATGCTTTGTACAGGACTCTCTTATAGTGTGCAAAAGGTACTTGTTTTGAGTTGTGGATGTACTGCATGCTCATGTAATAGTTTAGCTCCACTTAAAAAAATGTTGGTATTTAAGCTGTAAATACTGTATACTACTATATTTCATTTTATAAGCAACTTTTTTATTTCCCTGTTTGTGTACAGTTCTCTATGTACATATTTAAAAACCCTAAAACAAACAAACCACAACATTTTGAGAAACTTTTGTAGTTATCTTTTGCATTTTAATTATGTTAACAATCTAAATATGTCCATTCAGCTGTCTATTTTGTTTGAAGTTTTCATTGCATGCTTTTGGATTCTTTGAAAAACAGCAATAACAGTTGGACAATTATTTAAAGTACAACATTCTTCTGCACAATTTCCACTTCCATTCTTTAGAATGCAAACACAGTGGAACACTTGTCCAATTGTAAGATTTAAAGAATCTTTAAGTAGTTCTTTATCTTTCTTTTTTTCTGTTTTTGGTGGTAGGAAATGTCTCATAGTAGCTTATATACAGAATTTGCAAGTTAAACATGATTTGTCATGCTCACTTATTTAACTAAAATTTTCTAGTAAAATATTTTCATAAACTTTCTGTACATTATTGCATGTTCTTCTAAGTAATCACAAAGCTGTGTGTCAGTCTCTGTATGAAATACTCTGATAACACAAGTTTTACATTTTGTGAATCTGGTTGAAATGTACAGATGCACACATAAAATAAAGCTAAAATTAGTAATTAAATGATGTACTTTCTTGTAGACTGTAGTGGCGTGTTCCTGCAATTGTCTTAATTCTGATTTATAGATAGAAAAAACCCCTATGTTAGCACAAGACTGAAGTGTGTTGTGGGCAATACCCTTATTTCTCCATTGTTTTCACACACTGCTCTATAACCTATGGCCTCTGTTTCTTATAGTTAAAATTTACATGTGGGGGGGAAAAGATGCCTGAGCAAATGAAACATCTGTAGATGGCTAGTAACAGCAGAAACTGAGGCAGCTGCTTCTGTGGTTATAATAAGGATTTGTTTATGCAACTGGGTGTATGTAGTTTAGAAAACAAATTGGTTGCAGAAATGAGAACCAGATTGATATAGTTCATCAGGTTAAGCCAACTCACAAGGGAAAGCTGTTTGGGGAAAATATGCTTAGTTAACACGATGTAAATGTTTTTACAGTTTTTTTTGTGGTCATTGACCTGCTGAGGTATATTGCTACTAGTTATTCCTGCTTTTGTCCCATGTACTTAATTTTTAAGGAAGTCTAATTCACCATGAGTGTATTAATCATTATCTCTTCGAGATGCTGTTTTGACAGACTGTGGGGTAAACTTTGTGTTGCTTATTTTAAAGAAAAAAAAAGGTTTCTTTGCTTTATATTTTCTTAAATAACCTGTCTGAGAACATTCACTAGTAAATCTGTGCATCTTCCATGCAGACTGAAAGTACTGCTTTTGGAGATGGCATCGCAGGAGCTGACTTATGAGGTCCTTAAGGGGCTTTAGAAAGTATAGAATCAGATTGCCATGTCTCAAAGTAGTGGTAGGTTGTGAGTTTTTTGTTTGTTTGGGTCTCTTTCTCTCTCTCTCTTTTTTTTTTTTTTGTGCATTTGAATGTTTGTTTTTGGGGTTTTTTTAATTTGTAAGTTAAAGTTACTTTCAAGATGAGCTTTTGCGGTGAGTGATGGAGGCATAAAAAGGGAAGTTGATCTAGAGGAAAGGATTCAAAATACCTGAATCTCTGATTTAAAACTCTGGAGGAACTTGTCTAAGGCACAATGGCAATGCTGTGCAAAAGTATCAGCTTTCAGAAGCTGCCAGAAGGAAGCAGCTACTTTAATTTTGCACTCTGTGTGGGGTACCTGCCTCTGCAGAACAGCTGGGTACCCTCAGGATCTGCCTCTGAAGGCAGCAGGGATGTTCCACTGGCACCCTGCTCCCTGGCTGCCTGCCCTGGACCTCTGCGGGAACATCTGTGAAACTGGAGCTGTGTCCCCAGCGGGAGCCAGGGGACAGCAGGAGCTGAGAGCATGAGAGCTGCTCCAAGGTAAGTCATCTCTATGCCTGAGCTGGAGCCCTCACTCCGGGAAGAACAATGTCCCAGTGCTGTTTCCAGTACCACACAGCAGCTCGTTCACAACTGGGGGTTTTTTTCCTTCTTAAAAAGTAAGATGTGCATTTTCTTATGACACATATTCTCCTGAAGAATAGATTTTCCTGTTTTCTGAGAAGCTTAGTTTCAGGGAATGGTGTTAAACATTGCATCCTACATTGCTTCACAGAAAGGTTTTTAAATCAGTTTCACTCTTCCTGACACATGAGAGAAATGGCATGTCAACTTTAAAATATCAAAAGTAATTAGCCTGGTGGGTTGAATGTAACCAGAATAAAACTGCTCAGAATAAAGTGTTCTACATATTATAACATATATAATACGTGTACAAATATATATGTAGATATAGACACGTAATTATATATATCCATATTTACTTGAGCTGCTCATACTGGCTATAGTTTGTAAATGGTGGTGGGGTCTACCTTTTCTTTTAGAAGTATTTGTTATTTTTCAAGTATTTGTAGTAAGCTTGGGCACAGAAGTATGGTGTAGGTGAAACTTGTTCAACTGTAAAATAGGATACAAGTTTAAATTATTCAGAGAGCATGAAGACACAATTTTTATTTCAAGCGTGTTCCTTTTGTGCAAATAAAATGATGGCATGTGTCAGCCCAACTCTGTTGATAGAAAATAGAGCAACACTGATTACTGACATTCCAGGAACAATAGATATTGGCACTATCAGGGGGTTTTAAAATTGTTGAAAGCTGACTGAAAATATTATTGTAGAATAGCAGCTTGAAATGTTATCAGTAAAAGGGGAGTCAGAGTAATCAGTAGTCTGAGCATATAGCTTCCTATTAAACATGGAATTTATCCCAACACAAGTGCTTCAGAACCAGACAAAGCTGCCCCTTTGCAAAGTGCCTGATTATCTGCTGAGCAGCATCTTTGTACTGGGGTTGCATTTTAATTTAGGGCTGCCTAAACTGTCCCTAGTGCTATCTAAAAAAATAATTAAACAATGGTGCCTTAAAAAACAATGTTTCTAATGCCTGGGCTGTTCCCTCTTCAGTGTTGGAGCAGTCACAGCTAATGGATGCCTTTCTATTTCCAAACCTTGCCAGGCACAGCTTCTGCTTTTAGTACAATTCCAAGTACCCTCCTTCATTAGAGGTAATTTGTTGTGCATTAACCACCCTGGGAGAGGTGTGCAGCCCTGCTCCTAGCACTAGGCAGCCTAGAGCCTAGGTCCCTGCCTCTTCCCCTCTTGTGTTGGCATGCATGCACAGGACCTACCCTAAAGAGTCTGTAACTAAGTGTAAGACTGTAGAAAACAGTCATCCAAGGCAGGATGGGAAAGTGTGAGGCAAAAGCATTGTTCAGTGTGCTAAAATGATAGGGTATAGAAAATTCCTATTTTAAAAAGTCAAAATGAAGCCCGTTACCACACAGCTAAGTAACTTGAGTGATTAGGGATAAAGCATAGCAGTGCTTGAGAAGTCAGTCACTGCCAGATGGTGTCATCACAGGCTCACTGGATGCGGGTGAAAGTGCCCTGATAGTGCAAAAGATGGGTGGAGTGGCACACACTATGGAATACCTTGAATTAAAAGCATGGAACTTATCAAGGATGGGGAAGCAGAGCAAGAGATGGAGTGGCCAGGACTAGGATACACTGGATTATGGTGAGGATCTTTGTAGTGAGTGAAAGGGAGAAAGGAAAGGTGTATTTCTCAGAATGGGGGAAAAGAATGCTGCAGTAACAAGAAGGGAGGCAGCATGAGCTTCATCTGGAAGGCTAGGGGAGTTTTATTTTTCTGAATATAAAAGGGTAGATATCCACATCACAGATCATGCTTCAAGTTTAGCATTTTTAATTGTGGCAGTGCTGTACAGGAAAGGAAAGAGAACAGTGAGATATGAAAGAAAAGAATAATATATGGTACTGAAAGAATTAAAGACACTTTCCAGACAATCTTCATACTTCACCCAGCTTTCCTTCAGAGTCAGCTGCTGCACAAAAGCACACATCCAGGACTGTTTCCCTTATGTAGAAGGAACACTTCCTCTTTCAGGTAGTTCTTATTTTGTGTTTTTTGGGATCCCACCAGTTTAGAAAACTTCGTGTCTCAATTGACTAGTGCCAATATAATTAATTAAAAGCCGGTTCAGGTTCAAATAATATTTAAGTTTATCTAAATTGTTACTTTGAGGAATATTAGAACAAGTGCTTTGCCACATCGCTTTTCCACAAATACAAGAAAATATGATCGTTTTTAAAACAAGCGAACAAAAAGAACCAGCAAAGTACTACGTACTTCACTGTACCAGATCCTATACTCTGAATATTTTCGTAATCCTGAAGCAATATATAATCCTTACTTTAAAGGATTGGTGCTGTAAAAGGATTGGATGGTTTGTTTCTCCAGCACCAGGAGTTTTTCTGATATTTAAGCAAACCCCCTGCAAAACAGAAGTTCTGTGGTGATCACTAGGTGGTGATCTTGGCCTGTCCATGATTTCTCTTCCTCCTCCTTTCTCTCCCGTTCCTCCCACGCTGCACTTCTAGATAATGACCAAAGCAACAATCCTGTTTTAATGCTGCTTCTGAATATTATGTCTACAAAGCAAAGAGTCTTAGCATTTAAAGGCTTAGGACAGGCTGAAACTATTTGTTCTCACATTTTCCCTCTTAACTTTATCTTTGTTTATGATGTCCAGTACTCAAGGTATTATTTATTGTTTATTCCTGGTAGCATGCTTGACATTGTGCTATATGATATGAGTATTTCTAAAATTCAAACTAAAAACTACAGAATCAGATGAGAAAATCCAGATCTGGATCACTTATATGTTAAATTACTCTTTACCTGACTCAAAAAAGAAAGGTGGTTTTGGTGGTGGTGGTGGGTGTTTTTCCAAATACAGGAACAGAGCAGTAGTGTGTTGACTCGGTAGTTCAAGGCACAAGATTTTGCCTGGGAACAGGTAGTAAGGAAACAGTGAAAGTGGGAGTGGGCAACAAACTGGGACAGAAGGGAATCTCTTCTTGAGGCTGTGCTTCTATTTGATTTGTCCCAGCAGGTGCTTTCTTTGGTGCACCTCCTTTCTTTCCATGCAGTGCAGCTCTAACTCTGCACCTTTTGCAGGCTGATGAAGTGGGTCTGTAAAACTGGGAGTGTTTCAGGAATTGAATGTGACAGTTTTGCCATCTGTGTTCTCTCGTGCGAGCTGGGACTCAGAATCCCAGAGGCCAACTTTAGGCTTGCCTCTCTCGGTGCACAGCCATTGCATTAAGTGCTCTCATTCCACTGTGTGTTTTGGAAAGTGAAGTGCTCCTCCTTGGTTTTATAATTGGTCAGACTGAGATATGAGATACTTCAGGAAGAAGCACTTCAGTGCCAAGACAGGATCTTGCATTTAAATCTCTGCAAAGCATTACCCTGATGTTCAGCGGTGAGAGTAATTACTTTGCAGACAGAGAGGATCTTGGTCAACCAGTGCCTTGACTGGCATGTCTAAGGAAGATCAGTCTGAAAACAGTCAGGTTATCAAAGTCACATTAAAATCTCAGTCAACTGCAAGAGAAACTTACCAGTTCCCACTGGAAGTAGAGCTATTTCACAGGACTTCATGTCCCATGGGAAAGATTTCAAACAGTTCTGTAGTGAACTTCAATTCCAATTGCTGTTGCAGTAGAGAAGGAATGTGCCTGAAATTCCTCATAAAAGCATTAACCCCCCCATACTTCCACTTACCTGCCTAAACAATCACATAATCACAGTGATTGCATATGCCCACCCATTTTCATATTGAAGATTTACGACTATTTTTATTTATTTTATATTAGTGTATTATCCTGGAACCAATCAGAAGGAAAAGAAGGACTTCAGCCTGTGACAATCCTTTTAATTTAAAATTAAACCCTTTTCAGATCAGTAAGATAGTCAGCTCCTTATATTTAATTTTGTCAGGTTCTGAGTACAGATTTCAAGTAGGTTAATAAGATAAAGAAGATTTCAAATCTCCAAATTTAAAAGCTGTAGGGGGTTGGTTGTTGGGGGGTTTTACCCCCTTTGTCTTTTTCAACTAGGTAAAACAGTCTTTGGAGTGCTTCTTCTAACTGAAATCACCCAACTAATTCTTTCAACATGGTGAAATCTGTTAAATCTAAGCTATAAACATCTTTTAGATATCGCATGGAAACTTCCAGTTGAAAAAATAAATGGTGAGTCCCTGTTGTAAACTTTCAACAATGCCAATAACAGCAATATTCTGCCTTTTACCCTAAGTCTGAAGAGTGAGTCTTCTAGTAAATTTACAATTCAATAGATGAATGCTCTTGCTTTTACTGAGGGGCCTCTAAGCACAAACAATGTAGCGTGTGGATCATGTGCTTGGAAGGTACTTTAAATAAACTGTAAAGCAAAGATTTATTACTCCAGTAATTAAACAGAAAGAGTAAAGCAAGCAGGTATTTAATGCCAGAGACTGCATGAGGGACCATTGTTCCATGTCAAAACACTAACTTACGAGAGGTAGAAGAGCCATTGAGTAAGTTCACATAGTTCCCATTTTGAAACTGAAACTTGTAGAGCTATGAGTTTTGAAGACATCAGGCCTTAATTTAAAAACAAAACAAACAAACAGAAGGCTAAATAGTCTGGCCTATTGCAAAACAAGTCCATACTCAAAGGTCAGACTGAGTTCCGGAAGCGCAGGAGGAGTGGGCACGAATATCCCTCTTCTGAGAGCAAACAGTCCAGCCCAACCCTCTGAGCACCCAGTATTCCCAGCAGAGCAGTCAGGGTGAACATGTGCAGCTATGGCTGATCCAGAGCTTGTTTCCCTAACTTTGGTTGTCTACTTGAAGAGAAGGGGACAGTCTCCTTTACTGAAGTCCCAGCGTTAGCTAAACAACGAACCCTATCCACCTGTAAAAATGTGCATTTGAGGGTTTTAAAAGTGTATCTGCTCTTTGACAAAATGGCTATTACAAATCTTATACCACAGGTCTGCAAGGTACAGCCTACTCTCAGGCTTAAGTCTGCTCTGATCTTTCTTCAAGTGTTTGACACTGATCTCCACTGGTTTGTAAAGGTCCAACCTACTAATTTCTTCCTATACCTAAATCAGGGAGTTAACACTGATTATCTAATAGCCCCATGCCAAAAAGAGCAGAAGCAGATGGTGCTGCACCTGTGTGAAAGTGTTACTGATTGTAACACTATCTGCCCAATTGCTTCCTCTGAATAACAGATGTGTCACAAACCGGTTATATCAATTGGTCTTTCCAGCTTCTCTTCTGTATTTGCCAGGAAATTTCCCTTTCCAGGCTCAGTTTCACAAACAGGGGCATGGTTGAATTGCATGGCTCCTATGATTATATAAAAATAAAGGCTGAGAGCTCAACACCAGAGCATGCACAGTTTGGAGGGGATGGGGTGGAGTGTCACAACATTTACTGTTAGTCTGTAGTGAAAAAGAGCCCTACAAAAACCACACATGGTTGGCTGCACCTTTCTGTGGCAGGGAATATTCTGTGAAATCTCCCCACTGCCTGCACAGTCTCTGCTTTTGTGTAAACAGCACAGGGAGTGGTATGTAGGCAGTGGTCAGTAGTAGACTGACCTAAGTTTCAGGTGTGAACATCTTTAAAGCTAGCTTATTTCTCGATACTTCCAACTCCCTAACAGCTGCTACTCTGTTTCCTTCTCATTCACAGGTTCTTGATGTGGTTTTTGCAGCAGGACTCTGCCAAAAGCCTCCTACCCACCTGCACTGGTTCCTGCTCCCTCCTGGTCCTCCGGGCCTCCTGTAACTCACTCCTTACCGTAAGCATGAGATTAAGTAAAAATATGGAATCCATTTTTTTCTTTGCTGTAGATGGCTGAGATATTTTGATACAAAGCAAAAATTCTCTAGGCATGCCCTGTCTCGTATGCACATTTATTTGAGTAACACAACCTGGGGTGAAGGAGTAATTCCCAGTGCATATCAGTCCTGCAGCACACACAGTGATATCCAGTGGCTCTTAATAGAGTACTTAAAGGGTTTCTAAATTTCAATAGTGTCCCAAGGTTTATTCATGCTGTGGTTTGCTGGCACCTATGCTGACTGTATGTCTCTTTTTCAGTGAGGATAATTTTCTTTCAAAGAGCTTTTTAATTCTTCCTGGAGGTTACTCTCTGACTTCCCGTTTTTTATTTAGGATGACACTTTTTTTTTAATGTTTTCATTTATGTCCTCATGTGAAATTACAGCTGCTTTTGTCTGCCCCTACATTATTCTCCCCTCCATCCCCAGTTCCAATAACACTTGCTGCACAATATCCAAAGTTATTTGTCTTGAACTGCTGGGGATACTTGATATTACAAAAATGATGCCATGTATAAGTACTGTAAGATATTCCTTTTCTCCTAGGCTTACTTTTGGCTGGATTCCTTAAATGAGCCATGGAAAAGAGAACTTTTCCTTCATGCAGCTTGAGACAAAAATTTTGCAGCCTATAAATACCTTTCTAAAATCTATAAAAAAATTAGTAAAAGGAAAAAAACACCAATATATTATGGGCAAGCAAAATTACTCTTTTCCTCCTACCCCTGGATATCTTTTTCCAGGTGCTTTAAGGACGTGCAGTATCTGCCTGACTCTATGCATTTATGACTCATTTTAGTTTTATAAGCAAAAAGAAATAACTGACTTATGCTAGAAAAAAGGACATCAGCACCGAGAATGTGCCTCTTGGATTTTAGGAGTGAGGGGAAACATATGGGTGTATAACAGTGAAATCTCCTCTCCTCCTCATTCCATGGTACTCTAAGAAAGGCAATCTGTCAATTTCAAGCTTAAGATGTGCAATATTCTTGCAAATGTGTTTATTTCACAGGATATTGCAGTTTATTTGCTGTCCTGGCATGAGGACTTTGTGTTGCAACTGGAGCGGAAAGGTATATTGACATAGTCTCATCTTTTATTCTGAGACCTGGGGTTATTTTAGAAAACGGCAGTTCTAGGATAATAGCTGAAGTTAACAATATTCCTTAGCTAGATGAGCACTACCACAGCTTTAGTTAGCACATATACAGGGTTTTAAACTTACCTTTGCTGATATGCATATCTTAAAATCTGTGGTACATTTTTCCTAAGCCAAAAGACACTTAGTATAAAAAGAAACCAAACTAAACAAAAGAAAGAAACAAACAACAGACATGGCCAAACCCAGACATGGCCATTTCAAAACTTTTCAGTTACGCAGGATATATCTAGAATTATATTGATGATTTCAGGCTTTGCAGATGGCTGTTCATATTGCAAATGTCACCAGAACAAGCTTTTAGTACAATCTGAAGGATGACGTGTATTGAACAGGCTTGGCAGTAGAACGATTTTCTTCCTGTAAGTGTTCATCATTTTCCTGAGGCAATGGTATCATAAGAGAAAAGCTGAAGGTGTAGGAAAGGAGACTATGAAGAAGTCCTGTTGCTTTTTTCTGTGGCATCTTGATTTATGGGTAGAGAGAGTGTTCCCTGTCTCAGAACCAAATAGTATTTGTCAGCCTTTCAGGAGAATTACTGTTATTTTAACCATGCTCTGATTTATTTTCATAGAAAAACTTTTGATAGATGTTTCATGCCGCTGACCTTTGCAAGTAAGCACTCCGTGTTTCACTGAAGCAGCAGTAAAGGCAAACCATACATTAGGAAATGCATTTCACTCATGATTCTTCATTGCAGCACACTTCACAGGGGCATCGATCCCATGTCAAAAGGAAGGGTAAATTTAGTTTTAAATCCTTAGCCTTGTGTGACAGCAGTTTGGGATCTGAAGAAGGATGAGGTGTACCAGGTGCAATGGCTACTGAAACAAATTGTGCATGGATAGGCACAATCTCAAACACTTCAAAAACCACAGAGGCTTGCAAGGCAAGATGTGTAGCACCTGGCTCCCTATGGATGACTTCCATAATATGAAGTTAAGGTGGAAGAGCAATTAATTCTGGTGTAAGGGAGTCTACAGAAAGTTACATGGGAATTGTTAGCCTAGATCAAGTGTAGACAAGTGTAGTTAAAACAGGCCTCTAAAACTTGTGTCATGTGAAAGACTTAATTGCTGGGTCCCATATAGTGCTGACAGAGATATCGAAAACATGACTTACAAAAAGTGATTGCACTGATTACTGGCTAAAGCAGCAATGACAAAGTCCTAAAACTTCTCACTCTTTCCTTTTTCCCCCACAATCACAATATTGAAAGAATACAGTGAAAATGAAGCAGTAGTTGTTCAGCATCCTACCTACCTGTGCCTGCAGTGCAGTGGCCTGTTGCACATCCCTACTTTTCTCCTACATGAAGCAGCATCCTCTATTCCTGCAGAAGTCACTTCTGCTGTCAACAGCAGTGTGCTATGTCATATCTGGAGAGAAAAAAGATCAATGTGTCCATTAGGATATGTTTTTTTATGGGCAAATGAACAACTGGTAAGAGGAAATGTCCTGTGGAAAAAGTTGCTGAGTGATGTAGGAAGGTGAAAGGAAGCAAATGAGCAGCTGGTGATTTAGAGAGAGAGCAACAAAGATGTTACAAGTCGGTTCTGGGAGTAGCAAACAAAGTATTTCAAGCTAATTAGCTGAAAAAATATTGGCAGTTTTAATTTCCTGAACAATTAGGACAAATAGAAATGTCTTCTGCTTGCTCTGAAAAACATCTTTTAAAGAACATCATGTTACAAAAAGAATTAAGGATCTACAATAACAGAAATGGGAAGTGTAATAATCAGCTAATTACACCTGAGCAATAGATCCAGAACTCATAAATAAGATCACTGTCTGTCTTCTGGCTGGCACTGAATGATATCAAACCTTTTGCAAAGCATGTTTTGGATGAGGGATAATTCACTTCCATATAGCGTCTGCCTATTTTCTCAGGAAAAAAAAAATATAATAAAACAAAGAATTAGGGAGTTGATCTTGTAAACTGAAAAGAGAAGTGTGAAATTTCAACAGCGCAATTTTTACAGAATGCCAGTAATCCTTGGGGGAGCAGGTCTCCAGTTGGTACAAATATTCAGAACTTCATTATTCAGCTTCATTTTGTGGGTGGCTTTGCAGAAGCTGTAGGTTGCCCCTGGGCAGCCCAGATGCCGAGTCAAATTGTTCCACAAATGGTACAAATGTGTAAAATCGTTAGCTGTGTGTTGAGACTATGTGGGAGAGAAGCACTGCTTCTCTTCACAGCTTAATGGCTCATCCCCCCATTTCATTCTCAAACCCCAGGGTATCCTCGTAGCAACCTCATTATTACATTTCAGGGAAGTTAATCCTAAATGTAAGTTTTCGCCTCCCTGAGTGTGATCAGCTTTCTGTCCTTGCAGGACTGTCACCTCTGCCACTGCGAAGCAAGTGGAAAGCAGAGCAATGCACATGGCTCTCTGTGCCATATCAGTGCCACCAGCCCTGCTCAGAGGCCCCTGCACTGGGCCATTTCCCTCTTCTTAAATTAATCGCTTTAGGTTCAGCTTTGCCAGATGAGTTCCTGGGATAGGTCTTGTTTTTCACCTTTGAACAATAACAGAACTGGCGCGCTACCAGGAAGGGCAGTGGCTGGGGTGGGTAGGAAGGAAAGAATCATATAGGAAATAATTGTGTAGGAGGTTTTAAGTATGAGGAAGCAGAAAATAAGAGCTAGGACTTACATAGATTTGTGATGAATACATATGTTCAGCTATAAGTGGTATCTGCATAGAAAATTGATCTATTTTTAGTTGGCAGGCTTTGAATCACTTTTCTAATTTGCTATTCTTGTTTTTCCCAAATGTATTAATCCCTGCAGGTGAGTCTAAACTGGAAGATTAAATGTGAGCAATTTAGAGTGATAGGGAAAATCCAGCTTGCAAATCCCAACCCAAGATTCATACTCATCTCTGGTATTTGTGTGCCTCTGAGAGATAAAATCACCTGGAGATTTGAACTTTGTTGGAAAACTGGATGACTGCCCAGGAGTAGGGATGGGATGGAGGAAAGGAGACCTGTGATTCTTGCACAACTCAGGTACTCACAAGATCTGCATTTTCTCTAGTAGTAGAAACAGCAATATGTCCTGGCTTCCCACACCCCTGTAATGCTCTGGCCAGTTGATGGATAACTGTTTCTGTCTATCCAGAGTGGGCAGACTACCACCAGCAGATGTTATTGGGGAGGAAGGGAAGGTCTGTGAAAGTGAATGGCTGACATGGCAACTTCTCTTTATTTTTAAGGCTCTGTTTCCTCAGAAGCACAGATGGGGCAGAGGAGAAAGGGAAAGGTTTTTCACTACGTGGATTAGCAGTGAAACAAAGGGCTGATTGTCTTAAATGCACTTCTGAGAAGAGAAGGTAAAATTAACGGCAACCTTTGGGTTTTTCTTCAGGAGATAGTTATGAAGGCAAATTGCACTTGTTAAAGAGCTTATTAACACGTTCTGTGTTCAGATTTACCCTTTTTCTATTCTCAGGTAGAAGCTGTTGGAGTGCTTGAGGATAATTTTCAGTCCTTGCAAGATGAGGATGACTGGTAACTTGATAGCCTTTATTTAATTTTTTTAAATATGGTGGCCCAAAAAGTTCCTTCTGAGGGCTGTGAGATGTCATGTAATTGTAGTCAGAAATAGAGCGCTACATAAATGGTAAGACAGGCGAAAATATGCTTCAAGAAACAGTGCCAGAAATGGAAGTTTTTATACTGGACATCTACCTGGTTTTGAACACTGTTGTTTTTCTGGTTGTATGGGGTTAACACTCTTGCACAGCAGGTTCCATTCTAGAGGCTCTCTTTGTAGCTGTTTTCTGATGGGGATGCGTGTTTCATATACACCTATGCATAAATTCTGGGTGCCTTTGAGAATAAGGAGTAAGTGCCTACCTTAGCCTGACTTAACAGCTCTTTGGGGTCCATGTGAAAGACACAGCTTGCTACAGACAGCTCAGCTATGATCTTGGCAGATTTTCCAGCCTTCAGTTTTGCTATTTTTTTCTTTTTTTTCTTCCAGCTTCTCTATCTACTTTTTTTTCCTTTGCAGTTCAGCTAATCATCTCCGGCTCTAAAGCTTGGCACGAAGGCCTTTATCCCACTGCTGAAATGGTGTGTTGTGAGATGCACTGTGATACTCTGCTAGGGAGAAGGGATCTTTGATGATATCAAAGAATTTTCACGAAGCAACACCACAAAGATCTGTGTTGTTTGTACTGCTATTGGCAGGAATATCTGGAACGAAGGAGCATATGAGCTCAGATATCCTTCAGATCTGAAAGAGGAGCAGCAAACCTCAAAGTTGAAAGCAGGGTGAGGCAGTAAGCTTGATCTGATTCACAAAAGAACAGTGTAGTTACTTTCTGAATTCTGGGGCACAATTGATCTTACCTTCCTTGATTCTCAGGACACCATAAGTTATGTTCTACCTGTGGAATCTTGTCCTTCATACACACACGTCAGGATTTTGTCTGTCACCTTGGCAAGCGAGATTTATTTGGTCTCCCATTCCTTGTCCCACTCTCCTGCCAACCATGGGACTTGGCCAGTCAGTCAGCATCAGCAATTAATAGTCAACAACAGATCCTCAGTGCAGTTATTTCATGATCTGTTTGCACAGACTGGTCCCTGAACAACAGCAAATAGAAGGAGTACATATTTACTCTCAATTTATGAGCAACAATGAAGTGACTACTTATTTATGAAAGTAGTGCAATCTGCAAATGAAAAAGGTAAGAAAGCAATAAAGAGATCTCTTAGTCTAGCTGGTGGCTAACACTACATTAAAACAGGTAATTATTTGTAATGTACTGTGGAAATATCTGTTTACCACCTCCTTATTGTGGCATTTAGTTTATTTTCAGTATGTGGCTTCATATGCATATTAGTGTTTTTACTTCTTAAAGGTTAAATATTCTTACAGCTCTTTTTTGCTGTCACTTACGTAGAGGCTTCAAGACAGACTGACCCTAAACCCTTCAGTGCTGTTTTCAGAAAATAGCCAGAAGTGACAGAACTTGCCAAATCTTTCCTTTTCCTTGAAAGCACAGTTGTCTTGAGAGAGTGCTGCTTTGCAAGGACTTTTGCAACCTTTGTTTTTGACTCCTCTGGAATGTGACACATTGTTATCGCACTTGCCTAAGAAGGCTTTAGTTGCAGGTTTATCATATACTCCAGGCTCATGGACTATTTCCCTGGGGACCACGCTGCATTCTTGATTTGCATGGCGTCTAGTGGCCAGCCAGCACCATTCAATTCCTGTCCTCTTGGCATCCTGTCTTAGAAAATGACCTTCTATTCTCCCTCAGTATCTCCAAGCTGCTATTGAAAAAGTGCCTGCTGTTCAGGAAGACCCACAGCGAGTCTGGCAAGAGAAAACAGCATCTGAGTCTAGGAAGTTTCAGTGATCCATATACACACACACATAGAGACACAGTCATCTCAGGAAAAGCTGAGCTGTTTATGTTCCTGTCTTTGAAATGATGAAGAATACAGAAAAATTCCAAATATGTACTGTATGAAACAGGTGCAGGGCAGCCTGGTGACAAACAAAGGGCAATGCAGAAAACCCCAACTTTCAAAACATGGGCTGATTTTGTCCTTTACAAAGTGCTAATTCATAAGTTATTTCCAGCATACAGCTGGGCAGATGCCAGGTTTTCTTTGATTCTGCCTTTTAAGTTAGTTTTTTTTTAAGAACTCAGTTTTGAGAGGAAAAGAATAAATAATCCCTTTTTAGGAATTCATTGCCAAACTGTCTTGCAGCTCTCACATGGTAATACTGCAGACATTAAGGCATTTTCACACTTGGCAGGATCCCTCTAGAACATAATTTTTAATCCAATATGCACTTAATAATTACCTTAGTTGAGGGCACAGTGAAGCTGTCACATTTTTGGAAACAGGTGCCCACTATCTCCTCTCCAATGAGGAATGACTTTCTAAAAATCACATTTTGCTGACAGGAAAAGATCTTCTTCCCTTAACTACCTCAGAAAAAAAGGTCAATTGTAATATCTTTTTTTTTAATCATTGAGAATTTTTATAAGAAAATGGAAAAACATTTCTTTCACCTTACATCCATTAAACTGTCATTCCAAATTTTAACAATGCATTCCTAATTGAGAAAATGGAGCAATACCTTCCTGATTTATATTGTAGCAGTCCCTTGTAGGTCTTACCATTTCCAATTTAGCAAGATGGGTAAATGCATACTCAGCTGCACACAGGTTGTTTTCAATGAGTTAAAGGTGGGGCACACACTCAAGTTCCTTGCTGATATGCATCTGTTGTGTGCAGTCCATTCAGTTTGATATTTTTAACAAACTCAGCCAAGCTACATTTTAGAAGAGCATTGCTCATATGGAAAGCCAATCTGTCGGGAGGAATGGAGCAGTTTTTTCCACCTATTGCAATCCTAGCTGGGCTCCATATCTGGGGTTAGAGGCCCTGCTAAGTGTGACCCTAAAAGAGCATGGTTGGGTAGGTTTCTGGCTGCAGCCCTTTCACCCACCTGGAGCACAAAGGTGATTTCTGAGGCACAAAAGCAGGTGCCTCTGGCATGGCTGTGTCTACCTTGAGTGTCCTAAAGACGAGCAGCTCCTAATGTTGGAGCAGGGGGTGCCCTGCCTTGCCTTCAGCTGCAATCGAGCATCTCCCTCCGAGTCTAGTTTAGCCTTATTAAGAGCATTGTACTGTGTATATTACTTTAAAAAAAAAATTAAAACAATAAACTTCTTGATGTGTTTTCTACAATGTTTAAAAACCCAGCTAAAGAACACTGCCCTAGGAAACCTTGGCTCAGTACCCAAGCATTTTTCACCCATGTTTCAGTTTCAAAAATAGCTCTTGTTATTAAGGCTAATCTCAAGACAATAACAAAGTAATGATGATGATAATGATGATGATGATGATGATGATGATGATGATAAAAAGATCTCCACTTCCCTCAGAGACTGGGTAGCAGTTCATGCCTCTTTCAAACCTTTCTTTTAAATGTAGCCCTTTTGCCATTGTAGCCCTTAAGGTAATTTGAATGCTATTAGTGACCAAACAAAGTCACATCACTGTGGAGCAAGAAGGAGGAGCTTCTTCCCTTATTGTTTTAACAAAGAAAAGATTTTAAAATGTAATGTTTTGTCTTCTAATATTTATCTTCAGCACTGACAAAGCTGATACCAAGAGCCAGAGGCATATGTCCACAGGTGTGTGCTTTTCCAACCCTCTCAGTCTCAGCAAGTTTTAAACTAGTGCTACACTGGTTGTGCTGGGCAGGTTTTGGGGAGGGAAGGACCTTAAAACTACAACATCTTTCCCTGATTTCAGACTTAGAGGGCACCCTGTTGCTGCTCCATATCAAGCTGAGACCAGGGAGGCCTCCTCAACCTTCTCAATAGTTCCAGTCTTGATGTTATTCCCAGGTCTTTGCCTCAGACGCTGAGAGCCAGTGATGAAGTGTGCCTAGGTCTGACGTGGTTAAATGCTCCTGTGCTGATTTTTGTGTTAATCCTTTGATTTGGTTTAACCACGTAGGTTCACATTCATTATGCAATAAGCCCTTCTGGGAATGCTGAATCTAATTGTAGTCAACTATCACCACTTTAGTCATTAGTAATATTTGTTCTGACAAGTTCTCAGGACTTGTTATCAAAACAGGCCAGTTGTGCTTCTTCTTATGAAAAAAAAAATAAAATGTCAATAATTCCTTTTCCCTCTCAGGAAACAGATGGACATGATTGAAGTTTGTTGTTGTTTTTAAAATCTCTTACGACATTTTAATGTACCTGTTGAATAGAAAGATGTAAATAAAAAACTTGCATATAATGTTGCTGAAATATTTTGTAACAATTTAAAAGAAAATCTGTTTTATTTGAAAACTAAACAGAAATACTTTTTCTAAAACCTGGGGGATTTTTTAGCTAAAAACTTTCCAGCATAGAAATATTTATAAAGTTTCCTGAAAAGTTCTTTTTAATTTAAGTAGTGTTAACAATAGCAGTACAATAATTTCTAGCTATTACTACAGTCACTGATTTTTAGAGGGGAGGCATACTCAGCAAAGAGAATGTCTGAAACATGCTGCAATTTCTTCCCAAAATAGAGTTTTGCTTATCTGATAATGATACAATTTTTAAATTTTTTTGTTACAAAATACTGCTGAATTAAACTGTTCATCTGAAGTCTAAAAGTATTTGAAATCCAGGAGATTCTTTGCTAAGTGGGATAGAAAGCCTTGGTGAAATGGATCACATTGGGAGTCTGTTGATGATAAAAAAAAAGACAAAAAGTTGCTCAACTGGACTAATACTGGCTCAGTGTACAATAACTTTTCATTCCTGACTAGTTAGATGATGTTTCTTTGCTGGAGCAATTACACATTCATCTCCCCAGGGGCCCATGTCCTCATGGAAGTGTTAACACACATTCCTCTCTAAAAGTTCCTGGGCATGTCCAGCTGAGGTCATGGTAATTAGAGATAGAAAAGACCCTTTGGATCACCACATCTTTCTCCCTGCCAATGCAATTCTGTTTCTTTAGGAGGTGTATTTACAATTGATTTGAAAAGCTTTGGAAAAGTGACTCAAGATGAGGCTATGGAGACTGTTACACAACCAAGAGATCATAAGAATACTTTTTTTTTAATGTTTTCTTGTCTGCAATGACTTTTTTCATCTGACAGGCACCTGGGAATCCCCAGGAACAATCCAGTTTGGAGCTTGTCTGTCATTAGCAGCTTCCTACTTCGTAAGGTTGCGCATTAGCTCACTCCTTGAGCAGGCATTCAGAAATCAGCACATGATGTGGACTTCCTTACCTTTTTATTACTCTGTTGTTGAGCCACTTTCTTTGCTGGAAACTTTTAAGCTGTCCTAGGCTGAAACTCAAGTTTGCTACGTGTGAACAACAGCATCAAAGCCAGACCTAAAAGTAAAGTTTTGTTTTGAGGGAGGTTTAGGTGGGGAGAGCAATATTTTTTTCTGACTTCATCTGCTACTTCTCGTTCATGATACTGCCTCAGTTGTACTTTAGTTATTTGTTAACACTACCTCTCCCCAACACCTCCTTCAACTAGATTGAAAGCCTGATTGTGAGCTCACTTAATCTAGGCTTACATAACTGTAATTCCATATGGCAAAGCCATTATTATGTTGAAGGCAATAATGTTTTTTACCTTTTTTCCCTAGAGTTAACTGGTACAAGTCAGGTATCCACATTTCCTTACATGCATGTATCCTTGCTTGTATGTGCTGAAGTATTTATTTACCAAGAAAAGTTTTTTTATCCCTGCCTTGTTCACTACATGATGGAAAATGCTTCATGTTCCATCAAATTAAAAAAATGCTTTTCTACTTAAAGAAGAAGAAATTCATATGTGAAGGAGGCTGCCTTCTAGTCCTAAGTGGGGGTTAAGATGTAAACAAAAAGATTTGGGAGATTTGTTTTTTAAAACCCCTGTGTTCACAGCTGCCTCTGCTCTGTCAGGACTGGATGATCTCCTTAGAATCCTCCTAACCTGGCTTAGTCCATGATACTATGAACATGTTTGAGGTGACAGGGGACAATCTAGATGCATCGCGTGAGGAATTTTCAGTAAACAATTATTTGTTAGAAGTTCATTTTATACTTCTCTTCTGCACAGCTGTTTTTTCACAAAGAACCACAGTATTTTAAAAGTAGGTCTTTTAAGATAATTTTCTGAATTTATCTCCATATTTCATTTGTTCTATTCTGATATCAGACACTATATGAGACCACAGTCTTATTACTTGAGAGCTAAATTGCCTGCCAAACTCTACTTTAATGTCAAACTGTTGCTTTTATGGAGAAGATAAAAGCTCAAAACAAACAGAAGTTAAAAAAAAAAAAATCACACAAATCCACAGCAACTTTCAAATGGCATGCAGACAGCAGGGTGCCTAATAAACATCCCTGCTTACAAAGTCACCTTTTGAAATACCAGCAATTATACTGCACGAGGCACAGTTGCTACTCATGTGCCAGTTGTCACTTTTTAAAAGATGACTATTAGTTATATTTCCTCCCTATGAGACATTTTGAAGCTGCTTAGCATTTTGAGGAAGCAAGCATGTTTTCCAAAATGCATATCTCTTAAAAAAACCCCAAAAACCAAACCCACAACCAAACAATTTGACATTTGTAAATGGCATAGGATATTCATGGCCTTAATAGAAGCTCATTTTCTCTTGCAGGTGAGGGCTGCTGTCTGCAACCTCACCACTGGAAGACTACCATGAATATGCACAACACAGGAGACCAAAAAGAAAGAAAGCAGGAGCAAGTTGTAGAATAGAAAGTAAATCTATATCACCAGCTCCAGAGTTAAAATATTTTTGTATCCGTTATGCAGAGTTTTGACTCCTGTCCTTGCACCATTGTGGTTTTTTAAGCATTTTTAAAAATTTCTAATAAAAATGTGCTTTTAGGTTCATTGAACTCTTTTACACAAAAAGAAAAAAATAATTGAAAACCTGGCTCAAAAGCTGTGAAGTAACATGGGGCTTTTAGATGCCTCTTCAACCTCATGTTGGTCTCAACCTGTACTCATAGAAATTGGGAATGCAGGAACAGAATTAGCAAATGGGTTTGGTTTGTAGTAACTTCCAAAGCTCTCTCTGTTATGTTTCTTTCTTGCTCTGTGTCTGACATTAAAGATGCCATTAGAGATGGAGAAATGGCAGAGACAGAAATAGAAATACTATTCTTGGGGTGAGGCAGGGGGAACAAACCCAACCAAAGACCTTTCCAAAATGCCAGCCAAGGCTTTACATTGCTGCTCCTTTCTTCTGTTCTCTACATGTGTTACAGCTAGTCAGCTGGACAGACCTGGAACAGGGCTCAGGGTCATGGCCAGAAGGGGCAGGAGGTGGGCATCATCTTTCATCACCTTTATTTCAGTGGTAGAGTGCCCTGGCACAAACTGCCTGGCACAGCAATGGCACCTTACCTCCCATGTCACCTGCTGTGTCCTGCTCAGCCGTCCAGTGGCTGGATGCCTCACATGAGGACAGCCTGATCCAGATTAATTTAACAAATGTGTGTTCTTGCCACTGTTCCTTGAGAAGCAACAGAGGCCTGGGATGGGAGTGTCTGCTGTTCTGGCCTTTCTCAGGAGCTCTGTGTTGTGTGAGCCTAATGTTATGTAATTTCTTACGTCTGCTAGATTTAATTGCAAGCCTTTTCAGAGCTTGGGAATGAAATGGCTAACAAAAAGTCTCCAGTGCACAACTAATCTATGCCATTCATTTTTCATTGCAATATGAATTACTTGCAGGGACAGATGAATTGTATTAGAAATCACGGTATTAGAAAGCTCCCATTTCTTTTCATTAGTGGCACCAGCTTTAACAAAATGCAAACTGTTCTGTGTTCCTAAGGAACCACAAAAAGTTGCTTGGGAAAGGCAAGCTAGGTGTTTTACTTACATGGAGTCAAATGAAATATAGTTGATATTTACCACTCTGATTTGATTCTGAAGGTACTTTATGTCTCTATTAGCTTTCCAGACTTTATTACAGCTACAGCTTTTATTAATGTGGAAGTTAGGAAGGGAAATAAAAAAGTAGGTATAATAAAGGGAGTATTTAAATTTTGTTTTATTAAGAATGAGCAGTATTTTTTATTTTAATTTCTGAGCTGTTCTATTCCAGGTATAAACCACCATGTGGTTTGATACCTACAGCTCTAAAATGTTATTGCTTCTTATTTGCATTTAGGGAGGAAAAAGTCTTCATTGTTATGGTTAAGTAGTCACAGGAGAACCTGTATTAAATCAAAGCTAATCAATACTGTACTTAACAATGCATTACCTGGGACAGCAAAACAGATGCTTGAGAAGAGCAGAATTACCATGTTTTGTGTAAGTTAGTTCTTATACAAATTTTTCGTGGAATCCTGACCAGATCATCCCCCTTATTTTTTGAGAAAGAACAAAAATTTTCTGCTTGCTGTATCAGATCTGACCTCTAGCCTCTTATCAAAGAATTTCCTGCATCTTTTACCTTAATGTTAGTTTTAGGGAATTCCAAGAATAGTTGTCTTCAAGGACTTGGTTTCATTTGCTCTGAGATCTAGAAAAGTCTGTTTTCACCGCCATATTTGAAACACCTTTAATTCTTGAGAAAAGGATAAACCTCATCATTTAATTAGACTGAATGTGATTTTTCTGTGGTTGCATTTATGAAAAAGGAGGTAACCACTCCATAACAGGCACAAGTATTTGGCTAACAACAGACCTGTGTGCCCCACAAACAACCCTTGTTTTAAAAAAGTTTTGTTGGAAGGATCTCTGCTGGATTTGAGGATAGCTGGAAACCTTTTCTGTCAAGTTAGAGAACCCAAGAAGAGCTATTTAATGCCCCTCTATATGGAGAAGCTGTTGAGGAATAAACTAGTGGGAGAAGTTAAAGAAAAAAAGGTGATCTCTGAGAAGAGGCTGTAGTACCAGACTGTTTCTATGGAGTACAATAGCCATATTGCAAGTCCCTAATTTTCTTTCCCTGAATAGGGGTGGCATTTTGGTTTACACTCCACTGTTCTAGTGTCCCTTGCTTATGAGAAGATCAGATTTTTCACAAATATTGCACAGAACAGCATAGGGCTTAAGGGATCTCTGTGCAGAATACAAACAAAAAGAACCCCAGGCTGAAGTACTCCTAATATCACAGTTTTTCAACATGGCATTTAAAGTCAATGAAAAGCAGAGCGTGGTGGCAGATCACATTTACAGTAACCTGGATCTCTAAGAGGCACAATTAAACTGAACAAAGCAGGGCTTAAACAGGTAATACTATCCACAGAATAGTTTCCAAGTATTGAACTAATTTGATTAACAAGTTATTTTAAGCTAGTATTTTGCAAATTTTGAATATCAGCATTCATCACTGTGATCCAAGCATAACTACCTCACGCTAGATTCTTAGAACCAAAAACATGACAGGCTGAATATAAAAGTAAAATGGTCTCATCCAACAACATAGTTAAAATGAAATGTAAATAAGAAAACAGCCATATAGAGGGATATACCAAATAATAATCACTTTATGTAACTTATCAGGTATAAACCTTTCGATCAGAAGAAGTTGAAAGTTCTGTTAAATTGCAGGGGCCAAAATTTTGATGTCGTTTACACAACTACTGACAGCAATGCTAAGAACAGACTTTGTTCCACAGTTTCAATCTTCTGTGCACACTTCTGTTTCAAAACACCTGATTGCGTGCATGAGTGATGTTTGTTTCTTTGGATTCTGGCTGAGAGTGAAAGGGGAACTACATCCAAATCCCTTTTTATCTTTCATTATTGTTTTGGCACAGGGAGAACTCTCAGTCAATCATTTGGATCCACAGGCTATGAGCCAGGGGCTTGAGGTTTAACTCAATGTGCTTTGTCCTTTCCAGTGATGTGTCTTTGCTGTAACATCATTTACAGCCATGTGGCTGCCAAGGCACACCCATGTCACCCCTGCCACAATGTCACTTTAGATGGGTACAGAGATAGGATTTAATTCCTACATGATGCAGGGTCACTGCTCACAACAAAGCTGCAGCACTGCTCCACTCTGGTATGCTGGCAGTATGGCTGGGGAGAAGGGAAAGCAGGAGAAGTAGGTGAGTGTGTGGGAATAAAACAAATAAGGAGCTGTAATTGCAAGAAATGTGCTCAGCTTGATTGCTTGATAACCTCTATTTTCAGCTCAGCATGATCATGTGAACTTTGTGGCCAAAACTTTGCTGAAACAATAGATATAGCTGTGTAACCTTTGCTAATTAGAACCATAATAAACAGCACATGGCTGTACAGGAGTGCATAATTGGATGGATGGCCAAAGTTAAAGCCCAGTGGAAACATTTTTTGCGTGCATTGATCTAAAGCCCAGTGAAGACAAAGGGAATGAAGTCTTGTGCCAAAAGCGAGAAGACCCAGATCCTCTTCTGAGTAAGTCTGAAATGTTCTGTTTAGACCTTTTAGTTTCAGGTGTTTTGAAGGTAGTTTTTACTTTAAGTGCTCCTCTAGTTCCAGAAAATTCAGTTTGATTATTGGAACACTTTCATGTATGGGCAGCGGGATATGCTGAGTGATAGAGCTGAAGCGGTAGCAGTGGCCTCTCCTTGGACATCAGCAGCCTTGTCATAGAAGAAATTGTGATGTTTCTTTTGTAGGAAGGCTGGGAAAATAGAATGGAGAAGAACAAAGTGGGAGAGCTGGAAGCAGATGGTAATACTAATCGGTGATTATTCTGAGTTATATGAAATTTTGAGATCATCTAGTAAGGTAAAGGGAATTTAGCAGGGCAAAGTCTGGTACAAAAACGACGGGAAAAACAGATGGAGAGGTTGGAGAATTACCTGCAAGCATGGCAAAGCATTAGGGCAGACTGAGAGCTGCACTGTAGAAAAGTACAATGCATTTCAGGCTTGAATTTGCTATAATAAAAGACTTTTCTCAAACCTTGGGTCATAAATGGCACCAGCAAATTTCTTCCACAAGCAAATGTGAGCTGGGTGAAGAACTGTATCCTCTGAGTTATTTTCTCTCCCATTTAGCAGTAGCTGTTTGTGGGGCACACCCAAGGCCTGCTCCCCCACTGGACAATGAACAAGCTGTTTTTCCTCAAAGCCACGTGTCCATCCAGGAGTCTAGTGTGCAGCAGGATGCTCATGTTGCTCAGGTAGGGTTGGAGAAAGCTGCTCTTCTTCCACTTCCACCCCATCCTTCTTCTCATCTAACAGGAATACCCTAATCAGGGAAGTATGCACAGGCTGCTTAGCAAGGGGTCAAATCCATTTGGATGAAATTCCAGGGCTTCAAGGATAACAATGGCAGGAAGAGATGTTTTTAAGCTGGCTCACACAGCTCCTTGTTGACAGATATGGCCTGCTGCCTCATGCTGCCTGCCCTTGGAAGGCCCTGGCTGCTCCTGACACCAAGGAGAACTGAAAGCTCGCTCCAACTGGAGTAAAATGAAGGAACTCCTCCATTAATTACGAAATGAATCAGTGACCATACTTCTTGCCCAAACCTAAATCTCCTCTTCAATTCTTTGGACATTTTAGGTGTTTTATGGGATGGTGTGTTAGCAAAAAGGGAATTCCCCTTTGCCCCTTGCCTCATTCCTGTAGGAAAACCCTCCCATACAAACTCCAGTGTAAGCATGGTTTGCATTACAAGCTCAAGTCTCAGATATTTTCAGTGTGTATGAGGGAAATCAGGCTTCACTGATTGCTTCTCAAAGCATATTGGGCAAGATACAAGTAAGATACAGCACATAGATTTTTTGTGCTTGCTGCTGGTACTGGATACAGTGGCTGGTTTTCATTCCTTCAGCTACTGTTTTTCCTGCTCCGTTGAAATTCCCCAATAGTTAAGGTAGGTGGGCAAATGGACCAAACCCAGGGCACAGGACTGCATCTGGCATTTGCTTCAGGAATGCAAGTGCTGTAGCCTGGGAGATGTTTCTCTATCTGGCTCTGACCCTGGGACGAGGAAGGGGGAGGAACTGAAGGGCTAGTCCAAGTTAGAGCACATTTTTTCATTTCTGACATGCCAAGCAGTGCTCTGATTGCCCGATAGTGACTGTATGGGAAAATTCTGTCTTATCAATTTGTTAAAAATGCCTTTCTCATTGGGGAATAGGAGACGGCACTCGCATGCACAGACAGAGAGCGTAGGAGTGCTTTGGGAGTGCTCTGATAATTGGGAAACTGCAAACCCCAGCAGTTCAGCAAAACAAAACAGAAACTCCTAAAAGGCACCACCACCACTAAAAGGAAAGACATTTTTTCTCTCAGTGTAGCGACCAGATCAACCTAATTTCTGTCACAACTGTTTTGTTTGTTGATTTGAGTATCTTTTTTCCCAGCTGACCACAAGAGAGCACTCATGGAATGATGTCCTGCATTGTTTCCTCCGGGTCATTTCCTTTCCCTCAGCTCTGGAAGCAGCTTGCAGCATGTGGAGGTCGGGAGGTCAGACCTGAGCCCACGTGTTGTTTCTCAGGACATATAGATGCTGTGTCCCCTGGGGAGGAAGCCGCCGCAGCTGTACATTGAGTGGAACATACTTCCATGATGAGTACACCGACACGTCACCAGGGACACACGCTGCGGGTACATCTGAGTGGCACAGGCTTTGCCCACAGGCTGTGCTTCACGTTGGTAATGATTTTCTTCCTTATAAGGGATGGCTGTACTTAAAGAGACCATCTCTGAGATTCTCCCACAGTCCCATCTTGCTGTACAGTTGGGGTTTGGGGGTTTTCTCTTCCCTTTTTTCTCCCCCACAGTGTTTCTCTACTACTCTTCTGTGACCTTCCAACACTGCAGTTAATCTTTCAAATTGCCAGTCACAGCTAAACAGAGGCCCGTTGCAGCAGGCACTTGCAACAGTTTGTTAACAATAAATAAGATGTGATTAGTAAATACCTCATAATTGAGCTACATTATGTAGAAATATCAGCTTCACTATTTGCCAGAATGTTGGTTTGGTTTTTTTTATAATTACCTTTCATCTGAAATAATTGTGGTGGCGTTTTTTCACTTGCTCAGTTTTTTCTACACCTCTGATTCAGAACTGCAGTCAAAGTTCGGCTCTGTATTTGTATCAGAATCTAGGACTGAGACTTAGGATGACTAAGTAGATCGATGATCAGAAGCAAAAATGCAAAGGAAAACTTGAAAGTCGATTTTCACACCATGCACAGTGTGCATGTGGATTTGACCTGCCTTGCAGGGCTTTCTTTATCAATAAATGTATTGCTGATGGAAGATGAATGACCTTTACAGCCAGAGCTGTACAACCCAAAGAACAATAGTATGAAGTTCCACTGGTTCATGAAGGAGCCTCTTTTGTGGCTTGGACTACTAATAGCAGAAAAGCTAAGCTGACCCTTTACTGGTAGTTAATGAACTATACGTAAGAAAGAAATTCAATTTTTAGGGTATCAGTTCAAAATAACTGAATTTCTTTTCTTTCTTTCCCCTCCTCTATGCTTCAGTTTTGAATTCAATTCAGACCAGAGTGCCCATAAGCTACAGGCTGTATTTATATCTAGTGTGAGTCTGTGACCTCTATGATTTCCAGATATTTCTTCTTCAGATAAAGTATTTCTCCAACTAGGAAGAGTAGCCATTTTATTTTCCCTCCCAAATTCTCATTCAAAGAGGTTCTTTCTAAAATCAGAGTTGTATAAAAGCGTCATTTAAAGTGTAATTGCACAACCACCAAGCTCACGAATTACATGCAAGTTGTAGTGATATGAGTACTCAAATATTTGTGGTTTCACTTCTGCAACAACACGAAAACAGCTGCATAACTTAACATTTAACTATCATTTAATAGAAACTCTTTCTCATAGTGCTTTTCTCTCTTCCATCCCTTACAACTTCTTTATTTCTGCTCCACCCACTTCCAATGTTCCTCCAAGCTTTTCAAATTGTTCTGCTCCTTTTGGGTTTATTTGTGCTGTACACCATCCGTAAAGGCATCTCTGGAACTTTTAAGTCGTTTTGCAAAGACAACAGTGGGAAGGCAGTTGCACATCGTATTATTTTTGGCTAGACCCTACAGGAACAATGGCTATTGTTTGGCAAGCTAGCAACAAGGAGGGTGCATTAGTGATATAAGCGTTGAGAGCCTGGGGGTTGTTCCACAAATGATTGTGAGGCATTTTGGAGTATGTGTGATTCAACAGCATTTGGCAACATCTGTTTTTAAAAAAGAAAGAAAAAAGGGGTGGAAAAAAAAAAAAAAAAAAAAAAAAAGAAAAAATGTAGAACATCCAGAAACCTGAACCTATGGATAAAAATAATGTGCTCTATTAACTTTTGGGATTTTTCCTCTTGCACGTAATTGTTACATGTGTTGATCAAAATTGCTTTCTACTTGTTCTCCCTCTTCCTGCGATTTTGACTTAATAAGGTGGTGTTGGCTGGCTGTGAGGCGCCGCAGTGGTACACCCGAGGATTTGCTTTGGGGCTGGGACTGCTTTGGGCTCACGGACGTGCCTGTGCCAAAGAACTGTCCCCGTGCTTGAGAGGGAAACGCTGGTGCATCTCTGGGAATCCATCAGGCGTGCGTGATAACGAATTATTAATTAACGCTGTTTAGAACGCTGAGGCGACCCCCGGTTGCTGCATCCCGGAACGCCATCGGCAACGCAGAAATCGCGCACCCACGCCCATGACGCTGCAAATGCACGCTGTGGGGAGGATGCGGCAGCTTTCCACGGTGGGAAGGGGCCCTTCCCGGCGCTGAGGGCCGGCAGAGCTGGGCCGGGAATTCCCCCGGGATCTCCCGCTGCCACCCGGGCCGGGCGGTGGCGCGGCGCTGCCGGCAGGTGGCGCTGTGGCGCCTCGGGAGCGGGGCCGCGCTCCCGCCCCGCCGCACTTCCCCTCAGGGAATTGCCCCGCTCGGAGCCGGCGCCTTCCCTGGAGCGGAGCTGCCGAGTGCTGCCGCGGGGCTTCTGGCACTTCTGTGCTGAGTACAGCGAGTCTTCGGCGACTGGTGAGGCCACACCTCCGGTCCCGTGTCCGCTTCTGAGTCCCTCACAACGAGGACATCGAGGGTTGCAGGGTTGTCAGGCGCTGGAACAGGATCCCCACAGAAGTGGAAATCACCGTCCCTGGAAGTGTTGAAAAGACGCGAGGATGTGGCATTTTGGGACATGGTTTAGTGGTGAACTTGGCAGTGCTGGGTTAATGTTTGAATTCAATGATCTTAGAGGTCTTTTCCAACCTTAGTGACTCTATGATTCGAAGTGTGGTTCTTCCCTATTTGAGGCACACTTCCACAGCTGTGCATCTCTCTGTCCACACCTAGAAAAGCCTGATGGAAAGAAGTGCTTAACCATGGAGCTCCTTTTATACACGTGTCCTCATTTCCCACTCGGGCACACTGACTGGGGGGTTCCACATCAAAAACTTGAATTAACATCTTGAAAAGCAGTTTTGTGTTGTTATATATTGATTTCCTTCTCCTCTCCCTAAGGAATGTGGTCCATAACAACAGTGAAACTATATTGTCCTGCATACTTGGAGGAGTTAATTCTGCTTGTCTCGGCCATAAAATAAAGCATTATTCTCTTACATATGTGCTGTTCTCCAGGTAGTGAGGGAAATTACCCCCTCAAGGTGAAAGGAACATGAAGCTTTCCTTAAATGTTTTGAGAGCATTTGATAAAAAGTGACATTTGAAACACCAAATACTGCCATTTAATTTTATAGCTCAGAACTATTATTGGGCCATATCCTAGAGGTTTAACTCAAACCCTTGTTTTTAGACACATCAATGTCTAGAAGCTAAACTGAAGTATACTGACATCAAACATACTAGGTATTTGGTTTGCTTTTCAGGAACATCAAACTCCTTGCCATGTAGGGTCTCTTGAGACATTAAAAGACAACAATTCTGCTTTGGGACTTCTGACCAATTGTTCTGAGGTCTGGCCTATTGTAACTGTATTTAGTTTTTACCTGATGCTTCTTTCCAAATGGTTAATTCAAGGACAAACAGTTCTTGGCTATAAGCAGAGCTTTAGTTCAAGAGTAGTTCTTGATATTGGGGTTATTTATGTGAATCCACACAGCCAAAAACCTCTTCATCTGAGGTAAGAGGCTACTACAGATAATCAGAAAGATTAAATACTAACAAAAATTATTATGAACCCGTATATAACTGTAATGATTTTTTCCCAATATATTACTGAATAACATGCCTGGGAAGTGGGTCTTAGTTTGGCTCTCATGGTTGATTCTAAGCCTTCTCTTACCCATACCCCTGAGACTCTGGTTAATTTTGTGGCACAAAATATTTAATTATGTGCTCTGCCAAGTGAATACAAGGTCTCAAATTGAATTTCAGCGTCCCTGGGCAACTATTTTAGACACTTTGGTAGAATGTAAATGCATATTTTCTGCATGCCAGATCCTGGCTCCATATCCATCAAAGTAAATCCTCAGTAGTTCCACTGAAGGCTTGGAACAATCTTAAATTATGTTGTTGAGGTCACATTGTGACCCTGAAGCTCTGGCAGAGACCCAAACCAAGAAATCTGTGTGGGAGACTGGGGAGGGAATAAATTAGCACTTGCCTATGCTTTTTGTGGGAGTAAACCGTTACAAAGGTGTGAGTTAAGATGAAAGCTCCTCATGGTGGTGGATATTGCTTTCCAGCTGTTTCTGCTGGAAACAGCTCAGTGTGTGTATGGATGGGTCCCTATTTTCTGATGGTGCTTTGTCTCAAATAACAGCCAGTTTTGCATTTCCATCCTCCCACTGTCCCTGCCCCCCTTGCCCCCTCCAAACAAATACCCCTGGACTTTATAAAATGAAAGTCCAGGGGTAGGTTCTAGTCTGGGTGGGGTTTTTTTCCTCTGGTGGATTTAATCCTTCATTTTCTCTCTCTGCCGAATGCAAGTGGCAGGTCTAAACAGTATTAGGTAATTGTGGTTGTCATGCTGCAGATTGCACTGTGGAAAAAATTAATTGGTGTTTTTTCGCCCAGGGGGTTGAGCCGCGGTCCCTTCGCCTGCCTGGGACAGCGTCGTTTCCCTCCCCGTTGGGGCTGCGTTCCGCGGAGCAGCATGAAAGGGCTCCTGTGCAGCTGCTCCGGGCGAGTGGGCGGGCACCTCATTCAGTAATAACAGCTAATTTATACAGCCGTGAACATCGACGGCTATAAATAAACAGTTCTGACTGACTGTGCATGCTTAAAATGAAACGAGAGAGACTGATGGACTGGGAAATCTGGTGTAAACGTCGTCGAGGCCAGATCCTTACGCAGGGTGCCTCGGTAAAGCCTTTTCAAAAATCACAGGGAAAAGGCTGACTTGTGAGCAGTGACATGTTTTCCTCCTTTCAGGGCTTTATGCGCATCAGAGAAAGGAGCAAAGCAAATCCAAGGCCCCAGCAGTTGTGTTTTGGGGACAGGCATTCCTCATTGCTTTCCCAAAGTGCATGACTGGAATTCAGCTTCTCTCCATACAGGATGTAGCAGACAGAAGTGCCTCTTCTGAGCTCTTTTCAGAGAAATAAACAACCTCCCGTATGATTCTCCTCAAAGTCCTCTGGTCCAGCAGCTCAGTCACCACATCAGATCCCAAAGGTACCTCTGGTGAGAGCAGGAGTTGAGGGTGAGATCTGCCATTTGCCTCCTCTGGTTGGAAGTGCAAAGACCTATCCCTCAGTGCTGGGAACCAGGCTTTGTTTTGGGTTTCTGACAATTAAACTGTTTGTTCTGGAGTATCAGTACAAAAGAAAAGAATTAATAAAGAAAATAGGTAGAGACAAAAATACCTGACAAACCTGTACAGGGAGTTTCCATAACTTTCTCTTCTTCCCTAATTCCCTTCATGTCTTTCCTTCTGTCTGTCCAATATATTTCCTTTGACCAGCATCTTTCAGCTTCAACAGAAAAGGAGGGAGGAGTGTGGAGGGAGTTTGTGTGTGGACATGTGTAATTGCTTACATTCCCCTTGCAAAGTTAGCTGGAGCGAGTTATCTAGATAAGCTGGGAATTACTGAATGCATGCACGTCTCTCAGTCTCTCATTGAGTTCACTTAGTTTACAGTCTAGGCCTAGCATGTTAACTTCCCAGATTAGAATTTTTATCAGTTGCTTAACACATGAGAAGAACGATCTTTTGTACACACATTATCTTTTTATTGCTCGCAGGCAGCTTACAATGTGTTTCGTTTTTACTAAGCTCCAGCAGCATTTGGAAGGTGAAAATAACACCCCAGTGAACTTCGTGCACAGTAGCTCCAAGCGAGGGGTTTTGGCAATGAGGGTGGAATTGGACATTTAAGTACTGCAACTAGTTTCGAATCCTCATTGAATGCAGGAATAATAACAGAGATTTTTCTTTTTCACATTGACCATTAAGGAACACTTATGCTACTCTCGGTTTTGCATGTTTATTGGAGTTTGCAAAGCAGATCTCCAGTGTTTTGGATGTTAACAAAATGTTGAGGCTAATAACAGAAATCAACTATATTGAGGAAAATTAGTAAACATGTGAATGGAGTGTAATTATATGGCAGGCAGCTTTATGTTAAACAGTGCTTTAAATTAACATGCTTTCTGTCACAGCAATCATACAGTCAGTATAATTAGGTTACTTCTGCTGCGAGATTAACTGAAACCAAGAAAAAGGAAGAAAGTGTTGCCTTCAGATTTCCTGTTAAAATGGAGGGGAGATATTAAGCATATTATTATTATTACAGAAAGTTTCTCATTAGAAGAACTCAGCTTCATGGTGAACTTTCTGAGCAGACACTTCTAATTACAGTGCTTGTTAGCCCAATTTGTTATCTAGCTAGCTTGGAAGTCACAGCACTGTTAAAATTATCTCTCCTCTTAATTTTTTCCAGACTTGATGAAGGACAATCCAAACAAGAGCTGGCTTGCATTCACAGGTCTTTTACAGAGTAGTGCCAAGCTCATGAGGGAGTGCATTTACCAGTGACAACTTTTAACCATGGACACATCCTCACGTACGTTGTGCAAGAGATGAGAAATCTGTGTAAACAGATGAATACAATTTTCTTATTCATAGCAGTTGCAGAGTTATCATGAAAGAGGCAAACATTTCATATTTTCCACCAGTTTTCCATATGTCTGATGTCATAATGGCTTCACCAGAAGCTGCAATGCATTGGAGAAAGGATTTATCACAGCTGCTTTTATTTTCCTCTACTTCATGGCTTCAGCTTTCATAGGGAGAGTGTTTGGCTTCAAGAGGAGGATTCACTTGCCTTTCCACTTGTGGTCCAGTATTACTATTGAATCTCCTGTTTGGAGACAGAGAAGATATTACTGGGGTGTGGAGGGGAAGACACAACAGAGAAGTCCTTTCACACATCAGGCATGAGGGGGATGTGAAACTGGCCCCAGCCTCCCAACATCCCTGAGGAACTGTATCCATCTGGGAATAGGAGTAAACAGCTAGTGCTGGGACCAGCTGCTGATGCTAAAGTGCTGCAGAAGTCAAATGAGCCTGGGATGTCCCCAGCAAGTAAAGGAATACTCAACGACTGAGGAACGGTTTGAAATCTGCTATGGGCCACACTCATTGAGAATAATCGTGCTTGCCAGTGGGAGAAAGTATCTGCCACCAAATAAACCTAGTTTGTGGCAAAGGTATGTGAAAAGCTTTAAAAATAAAGCTTGTCTGGAAGGGCAGCAGATGAGTAATCCCTGCACCTGGGATATCTGGAGGATCCTCACATGGCTGGTCAGGACAGCACAGGACCTACTGAAATCCCACAGCTTTCTGAAGCACCAGTTAGAGACTGGTTGTGCTACTGTGGGGCACCCAGTGTGGCAATAATCAAGTATTTATGGGTACCTTTTCTAACACACTGTCTCAGCCTCTCTTCTTCCCCACCAATGATCATTCACTCACAGAAAACTCTCCTTTAAATGATCTTTCCTTGTCCATAGACCTCAGAGGCTCTGAAACACTAATTGCTGTATTGTATTGGTGTGTACTAACCACATAGATTTCTATGGGTGAGGGAAAAAAACCCAAACCACAAAGAAAAAAAACAGCCTGGTAGGCCAGGACCAGCATGTTAACGAGCACTTGTTAATGTCTGGCCTCCACTGATGAATTCCGAGGCCCTGGTTTTTGAGAGGTTCTGGCCCGGTCTGCCTCCAGTGGATCACCAGATAAACTTATCATCACGAATAGGACCTGTGACAAATAGTGCAGGTTTCAGTCATCTCTGCCTGAGGGGTAAACTGCAGCTTTGGGGAGTGACAAATATGAAGGACATAAATGTGCCATCACAGATTTGTGGTACAACTAGGACGAATGGATGAGTCAAAATTAAATATTCATATTTAGTTTGCAAACTTAGGGATTTAAATCCTCTAAACTCTGAGTTCCATTTATCATCAGCAATATAGTGAAATTATGGATATAAACATTATTTAGTCACTGAAAGGAACAGATAGACTCTGGAATCTTATTCTTTGGTTTTAAGGGCATGATACAACAAATCCTCTGGAAAGGAATCTCAGTTTAAAAATCCCTCTAGGATACTGTAATAACAAAGGGTGGAACCTGTGTCTGGAGTAATAACTATGTGTAGAACATCAGCATTTAAACATTAATACAAAAACTGCTGTTGATAAGCCTGTACCAGTACAATGGTAGCATGGCTTCATACTCCATACAGTTGCCCTTTCCTTCCCTTAATTTGCCATTCAGGTTTCTGCAATCTCAACAGCTGCTCAGAATAATGACAGCATCAAGAATTCAATCTTATTATAATATTGCTTTGTATTGCACAGATTTGTGAGCTGCCACATAGGCTGGATTTCCCAAGGCTACAGGGTATTAAGGGATCTTGGTTTCAAAAGCCCATAAATAGAAAAATAAAACTCAGGGAAAATAATCAGTTGTGGAAACATGTTATACGATTCTGGAAAATGCATTGAATGCAAAAGTATTAAAAAAAAAAAAAAGAGGAAAAACAGGCTAAAGAGAATTTTGTTGTTTAACTTTATTTCAGCCTTAGGTAAATAGTTTTCAGCAATGTCTTCCCAAGACATTTAAGAGCTCACAGAAGATCTGGAAGAGCACATTCATCTCTGCCCTGAGCATGAGAAAGTTATTCCACTTTAAGTTTTCTCTTTTTCCTGAGAGCAATGGCTCTTATTCTTATTGTGCTGCCTTATCTCTTGCATTATAATCTCTTCAATTTTTGTTTTGCCCTGATGGTGTTCCTCAGCCAGCTGCTGGCCAAAGCTTTCCCTTCTGGAGGACAGCTAGTGTTGAGATGGGTCTGTTGGAGGTGCTGCTCACTCTGACAGTCAGCCTCCCTTCCTCCCCTGTTTCTCTCCCAAAGGACAGTTCCACCAACTGGGGGTAAGCGTTTCTCTGGGAGAGGCCTGGGGCCCATAAAATCTTGCAAGGGGTTTGCCAGGTGTCTCCCAGGGGGCTTTTTAATCACTGATGGAGCAAGCGGCTGTTGCTAGCTGTAGCTCCTCTCCAGCTGCATTTCAGATTATTGAAATGAAGTAGCTAATTATTGTTATTTTAGGGTTTTTTCAGATGTATTAGATGGAAGACAAATGAATGTGCTCCATCTTCAAATGCTGGTTTGAGAAAGAGACCTCACTTGGAAGGGTGTTCTGTCTGATGTGGAGAACTTTGATCCAAATTTCTCCCAAGGATCTGGTTGTCCCAACAAGAGCAAACCCCAAATGAACACTGCTTTGCTTTATTTTTGAGGATTCTAGTTTGACTGGCCAAAGAAACATGACATCAGTTGCCTGTGTGATGTTTTCCTCCCCTCAGGAATGGCAGAAACTATCACACGGTTCATCTTTGGTACCCAGACCCTGCAGCCAAGTTCTTGGCTGAGGTAAATTTATGGCAGTAAAAGAATCAGCTCATTGTTTCAAATTATCCTCTTTGGAGTTTCTCTATTGCTCAACATTGTCTTGTACTCTAGAAACTCTGGGATTTAAAACAAAAAGAAGTCATTACTGGTACTATTTTCTGTGCCTCTCAGGCTGTGCAGCTGGGTTGCCTTAGTTACCACCAATCCAACTGTGCAAGGGGAGGGAGAGGAGAGGCACATGAGAGATAATACATTTTTAAAACCTCCAATACTGTATGAAGCAGTTTGTCTATAAATAATAAAATGAATTTAGGGTCTGGCATCCTGAAAAGGAAAAAAAAGGTTATATTATTCTACAGTCTAGATTTTCCAGCTCTCAGAAATGATACTGCATCTTTTCAGTCAAGCACAGGACACAGATTTAACACTTAGTGTCTTGAAGCTGTAAGCTGCCATTTATAGACTTTGGAATAAGCTGGAACTAAATGTACTTTTAAGTGTGAAAAAGAGTAAATATTTATGTAGCTGGTTTTAGGAAAAATAATAATGGCCTGGAGTTATAAGGCAGTGTGGAAGAGCCCATATGAAGCAGGCATGCTGTGGAACGAGCTTCATTAGCAGCCTACGGTCTGCCACAGGATGTAAGTCCAGAAGGAAGCCAGGCTTGCCACTCTGATGGAGCTGTTTTATAATCGCTTCTTGCACCTTGGAATAAACACATCTAGGCAACCACTCTTCACTTGAGTGGGAAAGAAATAAAAAGAAGCAACCGCCATAGATTTTTTCCTTTGGGGAGAATCCTGGTGCCAGCAGCCCAGTTAGAGAGCTCTGCCTTGTCAGATCCCACCAGCATCAGGTCTAATTGTTTGGTGGCTTCAGGTGTTATTAGAGAAGGTGTTTTCAGATATACCTACAGGAACCTAGTAGGTAACTGCATTACTCTGTAACCCAAACTGCCTTTGGGGAATGAGGAGGAAGCAAAGGAGAGATAAAAAGTGCCCTTCCTTGTACGTTTTTTTTTTGGGAGGGAGGAGGTGGGCAGTGTGGAGAGTATGGAAATATGAAGAGGTCTGTCCTCTAGCACCACTGATAATTTTGCCTTGTGTTTTGCCTTTGTGGAGGGATTGGTTTTTGTTTTGTTTTGTTTTGTTTTCTGCAGGATCACTTTCACTGCATCGTCTGCCTTATTGTGATGGGAAGGAGAGACAGGAAAGGGCAGGATGGAAAAAAGTACATGGAGCCATTTTTGCTGTGGGAACAACGGTATGTTGGAATTGTGTCTTCTTTCAGTTTGCAGCTCTTTTTTCTCCGGCAATGCTGAACCAAATATTTGTCTCAGTCAGGAATATATTAAGTCTCTGGCACACTGTAATTTGGAATAGCTTCCCCGTGGCTTTGTTTCAAGGCTTATTGGGACTCTGTTATTGATACCAGCTTAAGGAAGTCCTACTCCTCTCTTGGGTGGACGCAGCTGGGAAATGGATCAGGAAAAACACTTGGCATCAACATGGAGAACTGTAATTCAAGGGGAGTGTCTTGCACGTGGATGAGAACACCGTGTAATTGCTAAGGCCAGGATTTTGTGGCTCCTTTGAAAAACACCAAGTATGCATGGAGAGGCAGACCCACCACACAGATGAGGCCTCCAGGGATCACAAGAGCACACCAGATATCAATGGAGAATATTGTGTATTGTATCTGAGGTCACATTCATGCTACCACATCTGGGGTGCTTTTCAGCCTCTTTGTGCACAGAAAAGTTGAGTGCTTGCCCCAGCTTCTTTAGTCAGCTGTTTAATATGCATCTAATTTTTCGCAGTTAATTTGATCTCTGCTTGGCACAACATTTTGCCCAATCAGTTGACACTTTGGAAATCAAATTATTTTAATTCTGATTATCTCCAATTTATGCAGCAGGCATACTCTAGGCCTAAAATTACTAATATGTGCTCAGTGATGAAAAAAATCTGATACTAGATGCATCAGATATCTCATACAAAGACTTATACCCTCATGTAGCAATGATGTGGTCTTTGATTAGTAATAGTTACTATTTATGTGATGCCTCTTAAACCAGAGCTAGTGCAGAAAGGCTGCAGATCTGTTTTCATTTACCAGCAAGCCTCATCTCATATTATGTTTATGCAGAAGAGAATGTGGCCAAAATCTCCAAACACGGACACGTAGAGCAAGCATCTTGTTTGCAAAGGTAGCAAGCAGTGAAGTCAGTTATTCAGCACATTTGAAAGCCAATCTGCTGCTTTTAGGTAGCTGAGTATGGGTGGTGAGAGACTAGCTACAGACACTCTGCTTTGGCTTGACAGGCATGTGAGACTGCAAAATGGATCAGGCATCAAATGTTCCCTGAGAACAGAGGGAGGTTGTCTTATTTATTTTCAGAGGTGTTTTTGCAGTGTTTTTTCTTTCATCAGAGAGCTAGTTTAAGAAATTGCACATGTTCACACATTTGTCCTAAATAAAATACACACTTTTTCCTGACAGAAACACTTTCATCCTCAAAAACTCAATCTTGAATGAAAAAGGAGAGGAAACCAGAAGGAATAATAATGACAATAACAATGAAAATAATAATAGTATCCCATGTCAAACCCCCAAATGTGCTTCCTCCGCTCTCTGTTTCTTCCTCTTGTTAAACATGCTTTCCTAAACTACTTTTTTTTCCCCTCCAACTGCTCATTTGTCCAAGAAAGCTGCCTTTCATATTTTTTAGGTCACTACTGGTTATACCACTACCAAAGCAGAAGGGAAAAATTCTCAACAGTTTGTAAAACCTTCCAAAGTGCTGTTTTAGTCATAGAAACTGCTGCAGTGCTTTTGCTTGGATACACTAATGCATTCCTGTTTCGGTAAACACTGCTATTCCCTAGTCTGACAAACAACATGTGATGCAGGTGTAAGAGTTTTAGCCCAAGACATGTGGCTTCTCTGGACCCTTCTTTGAGCAGGAGTTCAAAATCCAGTGATTATGCTTGTAAAAGGTGCTTCTTGAGCCAATTAGAGGGAGCTGGCCCAACTCCTGGTAGGAGTCTGGTAGGGCTGGGATCCTTGGTCCAATTTGTTCTCTATTTGTTAGCATGTGGGTAGGACCCAACAATCACTATCTGACACCCCAACACCTTCCCCAGTATACCTGTGCCCCCTTCCTCTCCCTGCCTGCCTGGGCAAGCACAGCAATTCATTTCAGGGGTATTTTTTTCATGTGCATAAAAGTAATGAAGAAAATTTGGACTGACCCCATATCATACGGTTGAGGAACTCTCCGAAGTTGTAGAAGGAGACGATGATGGCAAGGCTACCGGCAAAAAAGGCTGCTAGCCCAGAGGGGCTGAACAAAGCAAAGAGAGGATATACCCACTCTCCTGTTACAGAATAAATCCACAGGACCCTAGGCAAGGAAGGAGAGAAATTACCTTTGGTTAGGACCATTCAGTTAGAAGAACCACTTCAAAATTTCCAACTCCTGAAGGGCTGAGTAATCAAAACAGACTTGATACAGAGAAAATTAGCTCAGTTGTCAGTCCATCTCCTTGGCACTTGGGCTATTTGCTGTGAAGCACACTTGAGCCCCTGCTAAATTAGATGGGTTTCGGTGCAGGTTGAAATGCACACAATATTCTGCTGTCACCCTGGTGGAATTGGCTATTAACAGCAGTAAAAGCACAGTGAAATAGCAAAATGTTCAGGAACAGGGATGTGCACTTGGTTATGTTAAGTGAAGCTTATTCAAATAAGCTCGTACATATGTTTGCTCTTTAGTTACAATAGCTTTTCAGCCCCTATCCAGATCCCTAAAGTGTGTGGAGACACAGAGCTATTCCAATCCTACTGCTGTTGACCACTGTTTTGAGGAGTGGAAAGAAATTTTCAGAAGCTGAGAGGGCAAGGGGAATTCTCCATGGCCTTTTCTTTCCTAAGAAAAGGAGGAAAAGGAGTGGTTAGGTGGGAAACAGATGTGCTTCTGCTTCACCCTTTGGTGCCAGAACTGTTTGCAAAGCATGGTTTGGAAAAGAAGAAAAAGGAAGAGAATTAATATGCCTGCTTTGTGGGATTTCTTTTCTTCTAATTGTGCCTTCTCATTCTGCCTTTCGTATTCTCTCAGAAAATACCTTGTAGTGCATGTGAGTTCACTGGTAATATGTTCATTGTTTATGGCTCATAAGAGTTGTTGGTAGAGAATGCCTGAACTGAAGAATATATGAGTATAGGAAAAAATACTTTTTTTGTCAATAAAATTATTTATTTTTGTATTGACTATGTAAAGAAGAAATAGGGTAGGTCTTCATTGATTGTTATCAGGATGTGCCATTTTAACAAGAGTGGCACTTCCCTAAAACAAACTTTTGGGTCCAAATGGTCCTAAAAGGTTTAATTCTTTATTTAAAAAAAACCAAACTTCTCTGAGGATTATGCCATACGTTCCACCACCAGTGCTGACATGGGAATGCAATCGCAATTTTCTCTGGTGGCACCCAGCCAGCTACCTTACAGTGAGCAACCTGCCTCAAAGAAAAGTGACAAATGGGCTGCCACACTATCCTGAAACTGTGTTGTGGCACTGAGGAATGGGAGCGTGCTAAGGAGGAAATAAAAGGTTGAAGAGATGCTTCTTCCTTTCTCTAGTAAAAGAGGGAAGGAGTGGGGCATAAAAAGGTGGTTTTGTCTTGCCTGTATATTGAGATTTACTAATCCTCACCTAAGGGATAGAGTGCTGAAATGGAGGAGATTGATAGTAGAGCTGTCTGGACTGAGCATAAAAATATTTAAATGTAGGGACTCATTTTCATGAGTCAAGATTCTTTCATCTAACAAACAGAGCTGTGAAAAACCTAAGTAATTAAAAAAAAAAAAAAACAACCTGCAGGAAAGGCCCCTAAGAGGCTGAGCTGAAATACTGAAGTCTGAGTGCTAAGTGGAGCCTGTGCAAATGTCAGCATGTGTTCTTCACTGCACAGGACTCCTCTTTTCATACTGTATCTCCAAAACAGAGAGTGATAACGACCTTTCTTTTGTATAACAAGGAACTAGATTATCTTGATGCAATTTGGCCAGCTGGTGTGTCTCATATGAAGCACTCCAACCTGTATTTTCAAACCCAAATAATTGACTGTGCAGTGTGTTCAAAGCCACAGTGACACCCTGCTCAGAGGCAGGTGTCTGGTGCAAGGTGTAACTGGCTGCTCAGTTTCTCTGCTGCCTCCCTGGAAGGAGCCAGTCACTTCTCAGCCCATTGACACTGCAGAGACAGCAGTGACAGTTCAGGGAGAGGCTTGGAGGAAGGACTCTGGTGCTTGTGAAACATATGGTGCCCAAATGGGGCTATTAAATCACCAGGCTGCAGCACCAACAGTAAAATATGTATGTGTGTTAAGATTTTGGTGCACAGGCCAGAAAATTTTTCTGTTGGTTGAAAGATGTTGTCTGTGGTTTGCAGAGAACCATGAAGTGGAGGCAAAAAGAAAGCAGGCAGGAGGTTCCTTGCTGATTTGGAAATTGACATCCTAGCATTGACATCCTAATATCTTTTATCCAGTCATCGAGGCCCTGGCACACAGGGGACAAGCACTCTAAGGGACCACCTTCCACTCAGGACCCTGGCAGCACAATGCAGCACCAGCTCACAGAAGATACTGAGAGGGCTCAAATGTGTTGATGCTTGTGTTGGTCTTCATCCTTTGGTGTGGATTTGGGTCCTGATATGAGCCATGTCTCCTGATTCTAGGGGAAAGCATGGCACACATGGCTGTAAGAGCAGACTGGTCTCAAAGACAGTAAATGTTGTCATAAGACAAGCAAAACAAAGCTGGCATTAAGCAACTGGGTGAATCAGAACATAGAAAAGGAATTTAGGAAGCCACGGTCGTAATCCTATTAGGCTCTGAGGTGGATTAGAATAAATGGCTCCTAATTTGCTTATGTAATGTAGCAGTGAAGTCCCCTGCTTCCACAGCCACTCTCATGGGTTTCAAGTCATTCAAGTGTTTCACCTGAACAGTTTATTTTCTACTTCAGATTTTCACTCACTGGGCTGAAGATAAGCTCTAGCTGAGAGTGAGAACTGGTGAGTAGGAATGGGAAGAATGGGTTTCCTCATAGTTCCAGTGACTTTTCAGAAGTCTTTGCATGAGGACAAGTCATGCTAACCAGCATCCTCTTGTTGTTTTACAGGTGTTCCACATTCTCCACCCTAGAGCCTGGATGTTTCCTCAGCTCTGGAAAGTTGTATCACAGCATACCCTGAAATTATACAGACTCCTTCCTGAGTTGGGTCTCAATATAAGGCATCCTCTGAGCAGTCTGAAGTGTTGGCAGCTGCCCATAGTTACATGGAGTGGCAGTGCCTCCATATTCCAGCACTGCATCTGGGATACAATGAGCAAACCCACTCCAGGGGTGCATCACACACACACAGAGCAGGTGGACAGACAGCTATGAGCCGTGGGAGATGCTGATTAAATATCGCTTGTTCTCTCAGGACCATTCTCCAACAGGTTAGGGTTGAACTGCTGTATTGCTGGAAACGTGGGCAGTGTCCACTGGTGGAGTGGGAGGTGGTGGTGGGGCAGACACCTCCTCATTACCCACCAGTTTGCACCTGGCTCCCAGTATCATTTTCTATCTCAAGTTTCTAAAACCAGCCATGTGTTCCTGCCAAACACCAAACTGAGTTTTACTCCTCTCCTGCTTCCATGACCCCCAGACATTTTGGGATTTGGTGTTTTTGCAGTGAGCAGGACAGCGAGTGGAGGTAAATTTGATGGTACTGGTAGAAATAAAAATTCCCGTCCAGAAGAAATTATTCAAATTATCCCTGAGTTTATGGCAACTTCGTTACTTTCCTATAAGAGGCTTTACAAGAGCAGGAGACACTATGTAAGGTCTCAGGGCTTGTATTGTGTTTGAAGAAACCTGCCTTGCCTACATTTGGAAATAGTTTTCATGGGTCTCAGCTGAAGTTTAAATGATTTCTCCACAGAACTGACTGCTGTCTTAAATGTGTCTGGGTGGGAACTTTAGATCTAAAGTACAACATTTGGCCTTATTTTACAAAGTAGATTACTTGAAGAAAAAATACTTAAATTCTTACCAACTAATATAGAGAAAAGCGACAAATCCCAGTAGGATCAATCCCTTCTTCTTTGCTGGGTAACGATGTGGCAAGGCAAAGATTTCCAGGAGAGCAAATGGCAATACAGCTGTGTGCTGAGGAAAAAAGAGAGTCTGTCACTGACCTATCACACCGCCTCACCTTCAGTCATTGCTGATCACCAAGTCCAGGCACCTGCTCGGGAGCAAAGAATTATTTAACAATACTGAGTATAATTGTACACAAATGCGCATGCTTCATTTTTTACAATGAAGAAGTACCCCTACAGTAATAAGTACAAAAATTTTCTTGTTAATATGATGTAAAAATGGGGTTTGACTGTAGCATGACCTATGTTTATAATAGGTGAGCTCTCCTTTTGCATTTCGTAATGCAGTAATTTTTTTTATAATTCTCTTTAGAGTACAAAAGATATTGAACTCTATCATTATGTGAGGTTGAGGATGTCAGAAGAGTGCTCCTTGAACTCACTAGGCAATTGCTGAATTGCCTTCATGTTCTCTTCTAGTCATTATTGTATTTTATATAGTGTCATTTATTACTTGCTCCAGTGCAATCCCAGTGTGTTGTGCTTCCCTTTGTAAATGGAAAAATGGGGTTGTAAGCATACAGGAGACTTCAGTTAGCTGTGATTGAAGGTGATGAAGGAACTTTAAAGAAGCTTATCCCAGAGTCAGAAAGGAGTTAAATTGATGGAGAAATGTGTTTTTCTTCTCTCCTTTTTTTTTCTTGTTGAAGAGTTTGAATTGTATCTTCAGTTTCAAGGACTTTAATGATAACTGTCTGAGCATGGAGGATTTTCAGCACTGAGCAGACAGTTTGGTGGCACTGTTTTGTGGTGAGGAGCTGCGTCCAAGGGGGATGCTCCTCACTGTGGGGATGTTGGGAGCACAGCAGAAAGCCTCCTTAACTCAAATGTTAAATGGCCAATGCAGGCATTCATGGGATGCTAATGCCTCAAATTGTTGACTGATTTGTACCAATTTCAGAAAATGATTTGTATGGGTGAAATTTCTGCACTGAAAGTTTTGTATTCCCTGTGCAAGCAAACAATAACTTTGAATTGCAATACCTAGGACAGATGGCTTAAACAATGTTGGGGAACAACACAGCAAAACCAGTCAATGAAATGCAGCAGAAGAAAACTACAGCAACAACTGTAGCTGATTCACTGGTTAAATTCCTGCTAATTAATTAAATAGTTTCATGAGTAGATGGAGGAGGGATGGGAGGAGGGCAACAGAGAAAGAGACAGACTTTTAAATAAAAAAACTGTCAAATGAAGGATTTTTTTTGTCTTTTTCCCTAAAGGCATAACCTGCTTGGTGAACGGTATGAAGATTCCTCTTGTCCCAAGGAAATGGTGGTATGTAGGTATTTTTCAGAAACTATGCTCAGTATCTGTTATGGTAATACGGTGTCAGTTTTATTGCTGTATATTTATGCTACAGGCTGTGAAAAATACACATTAAATTCTTTAAATGCACATTGAGCTATAAACAGCATGCATGAAAACAGCATTTAGCTATTTGTTTAACAGACAGACATCTACTTTGGTCTGCTGCTTCCAAGTGAAGCTTCCCTGGAAGCTGAGTGTCCTCCCTCAACCGTCCTATCACACCCAGGAGCTGCTATTTATACCTGGCTATCCTTCCATCAAAATAACCATTCCACCCCAGTCATTCTTTTTCAGAGAAAAGAGATAGAAAATATTTCTTTGATGTTCCTGTTCCTCTCACTCATTGGCACTGGGATTTTCTTCTGTTCTGTTTCATAAAGATATTCTTCAGCTCTAAAGTCTGCTTGGTTGATTGCAGAGGTCTCGTATCAGTACAAGTGATTCCTGGATTCATTTAACCAGAAAAATATTTTCAGTGCACACGGTTTTCATATATAATCCCTGCAACTGTATTTTAGTCAGAAATCTATGTGTTAAGCTGCTTTCACAAAGATTTTTAAAAGAGTTTATTTTCCATAGTTGAACAATAGTTTATCCTTGAACAAAAGCCAAAATGCCCATGGTAAGGCAATGATGATGGAAAACTTGCACCTTGTCCTCATTTTTAGGCTTTAGCCTAAGCCTTTGGCTGGCACGCTGATTTAGAGCACCTCATTTTGACAGGTATTTTGGAGCACACCCAGGAAAGAGCAGCACAAACAGCCAGAAAGTATGAACAGGGAAGCAGCCCAAAGACAGGCGCAGAAACTGTGAATGTGTTGCTGCATCTAGAGAAGAAAGGAAAATGAGAAGTTTCAAAGGATTAAGAGATGGATGCAGTGATGACTGTGATGGGCAAGTGTTCCATGTCCATGGTGTCCATGACCAGGGGTGAGTGGCTTGGTGTTCCACAAGAGAGATGTAACTTCATGCTGGGACCCTCCAGCAGCACACAGACAATGTGTGGACAGCAGGATACGGTCACAGGAAGAGGCTGGGGGTGGTGAGGGGCAGCCTGCTGCTCCAACACGACGTACACTGGCACTGCTGCTGAGCAGCACACGGGTAGTGCCTGCAAAAGAGTGCTGGGAGATCTGCTTTTTAGCCTGTGCTGGTTTAGAAAAGGCTGATATGCTTTGCTACTCATTTTTGTCAGGCTCCTCCACTTATGTAGGAGTTAGAGAAAACACTCAGGGGCCTATAATTCAATAGAAGCTTGAAATTTAACTGGCAAAACTGGAAAATTTAGCTGCTTTTGGGAATAGCCAGGAGTTTAATGCAAGGGGTAGGTTGAAATTTCTGCTCTTCCTGATTTGATGGGCTTTCTGCTGCTTTTAAGAGTGTTTCCATGTCCAAGGACAGCAAAAGCATTCAGGAGTGGGACTGTCTGCCTATTGCTTTGCAAACAGTTTCTCAAAGGTCTTGGAGCTATCCAGATTTGGAAAAACAAATGCAGAAACAAAAAAAAAGAAAGAAATTTGTTGTGGCATAGGAAAGCTGCAAGCTGCTCTCTTTCCAAGTCCAGCAATGTCACTGGCCCATGACTGTGTGCTGTGTTTTCCATTCAAGTAATTGTATCTTTTAAAATATATTTTGTCGTGTGTATTAACTAGATAAGTTTTTCTTTGTAGAGTCATTTAAATTTGCTGTGAAAATGCCTTCTTGAGACAGATTTCTACAACAGTTCTCAGCTTCCTCAAGCACCCCCAGGATGATTTTTTTATTTTATTATTTTTCCTTTGTGGATATAAAGGGTTTATTTTCATTTTCCCCCTCTGCTCCCCAATTCCTTCTCATGTACACATACACCCCAGGCTTGTAAACATGTGGGAAAATCTTCCCTTGCACTTCTGCTATCCCAGAGCATATTTCTGCCAAGCCAAATTAGTGCATTAACAGTAAAATCACAGAGGAATTTCTATCGAATACCCGAGCAAGTTTATGACAGCAGATGGGTATCTGTAGAGCAGACACCAGGGGAATGTGTGGATGGCTACAGGGTGCAGAGCCTGCCCTTTGCCTATGACACACAGTTGGCTTTCCACATAATTTCCCTCTCACAGCCCAGAGACGTTGACTTTGGCAACATCATTAGTGATAGACTATATATCATGGTTAATCAGATCTGCTGAAAGGCCATAAAGGCTTCTCATATCCTTCTCTAAAAAAA
>VZTZ01007909.1:0-85848 GCA_013400955.1 Drymodes brunneopygia | reverse complement strand
AAAAAAAAAAAAAGATGTATTTTCTCATCCACATTATTTTTAACTGTAGGTCTCTGGTGCATAGTCATTAAATATATTTTCAACCCTACTTAGCAGCATTTCATAGTCTGAAATGCCTGAGGAGCACAGTACTTGTATGGGGCCAAATTAAAATATACAGTTTTGCCTCTTCCTTTAAAGCAAACTTAATAATTAAGTTCAGATTGACACAGATCAAAACATTGGCAAAACTTGCTGGAAACAGTGACTCATTTTTTATTTCAATTAACAGTTTCTCAGTTTCACATATAAACAGTGAAACTGTCAAAAATAATTATCACAGAGGGAGGAAAAAAAACCCTATTTCACTCCAAGGTAAGGAAAATAGTCTAAAACAATAGCTGTGTGTACTGATCAGGCTATCAATGAACCAAACTGAATCAGAGAGCTTTTCTCTACTCTTGGCAGGAACTGTGCCAAGAGTACTTGTTTTTATGTTGGTACTTATTTTCATGTTCTTTGAAATATTAATGTATTTATTTGTCTAACAACCTCTGTCTACTGAGGAAAGGCCTCAGCTTCCAAATTTTGCAACAGCAGAAATTTTTTTTATTTCTTTCTATAGTGAAGAGATAAAAGTAATGGGACTTTCAAAATTATCAGAGACATTTAGTTAACTAATCAGACTTTTGGCCTGAATTCTGCTTCCAAACATTCAATTTTTAAATCCTTTGTGTCTCTTTCTGGCAGTCATTATGATTTTCCAGTTGGTTTTAGTTTCTTTGTTTCATTCCTAAAAAACTCAGGTGAATCTGAACTAGTTATAAAATTGCAAATTTCTTTTTGTTGCTCATACAAAGTCTAGCACATGAATACAGGGGGAAGAAAGTTTCTTAAACATACACTGAACTTTATCTCAAATATTGGCACGTTCACTTATCTCCCGCAGACAAGAACATTCTCCTGCTTCTTTACTTTTTGTTTCCTACCCTGTGTTGTATGTTTCCCAGGATACGTTTCAGGTTCACGAGTTTAAACTGAGATAAATAGTCCCCCCTGCATATTATTTCCACTGTTTGCTGAGACCATATGGAATTTTTACTTCCCGTGTTTTGAGTAATTTGTGTATTTATTTAATGCTACATCCTTGTTTTGCCATTGAGAATTTGAGTAAGAGCGAGTTTCCTGGGGTTGAGACGACAGGGTTGGGTAGAGTTAGTGCTCAGCTGCAGGCTCCAGCCTAGGCTGAGCTTTGAGCCCATGAATAATCTCCCCAGAGCTGCTGAGATCACTTGAGCTCCTGACGCATGTGTCGCAGTTGACTCGGTATGACCTCGTTTGACTCCAGAGCGAAGGAAATGATGCCTCAGTTGACCAGAGCTGTTTGTTTCTAATTCGTCGGCATTTACATACCCTCCATGTCTGCTTTCCATTAACATGTGAGACTTTAGGGAGGGATCTTTTCGCAAACAGTTACCACTTGCCAAACTAAACTCCACTGGACACAGTTGGAGACCATCAAGTGCTTTTGAAAAACTGCCTGTGTTTCTCCTTTCAGACCAATTCCCCGCAGAGCCTGTGTGCTGACAACCAGTCGTGGCCAATACTCGTGCTTCTCTCTTCCCCATCGGTATGTTACTGCAAAGGAAAAGGAAAAACCCACTTCGGTGTTGCCTTATGAGGCTCATAAGCCAGTGTTCATTGGTTGTCCCTTGAGGTGTTTACTCAGATACTCAGCTCATTGTTGGGAAATGTCCTCTTGTCTATGGAAATTTCCTTCAGTTGGATGCTTTCATGAGCAATTACAGCCTGTGTTATCTGAGCATAATAAAACTAAATGGCTTCCTGTCACCATAACCTCTGTTTAGTTTTATACTCATAATTTTCCAAATCTCTGTATGGTCTCTCCTTTCTTGGCTTAATTCTGGAACTAACTCCCTCTTTTGATTTATTTTGCTATTATTTCACCTGCGTTCAAATGCCTCCTTCAAAATTTTCCCTTGCAATCTCTTCCTATACATTTTTCTTCTTCTCTTAGCCTCTCTTTATTTTTCAGGGTGGAAAGGGCTTAAGCAGTATTGTTCATTTTATTTCTTTAACTCGTACCTTGCCATGTTTGAAGAAATAATTCTCTCTTAGATTTGCTACACGTCTCTGGTGTTTCCAATCATCAGTGCATTTTCAGGGAACTACAGATTTATTTTATGGGCAGAGCGGGAGGCACGGGGAGTCCTGAGCAGATGTGGTGGCAGATTAGTGAGGAAGCTATTGCTCAGTTTAATTCCAGCAGCACTCCTCTCCGAACCATTAGCTACTATCTTTTTTCTGCCCTTTCCAGCTCCATTCATGCTCCCCTGTAAAGCAGCATTAATGCTGTTTTCATAGATGTGTAGGTAGTTTGGGAGTGTTATCATGGAAAATGGATGAAACATTAGACCAATTGTATGATCAAAGGTAAAAGAGCTTCAGAGATAAAGTTTCTTGCCTGCACACATGCATTTTTGGGAATAAGGTCCTGGCTGAATATCCGATTGCTTACTAGCAAATGTTTTGTCTCAATGTCAATGCCACAATTTTAATTGCCTTTCTCCCTGACATTAGATATGTAGTCTAAGAAACTGATGTTGCACTGCAGCTGGAGGCTGACATGAGACTGAAGTGACACATCCTTTGCCGTGGAATATTTGTCTCCAGCTGTTCCTTTGTGGGGTGGGTTATGGAGACTGCACCTGTGCATGCTGGGGTAGCAGCAGCCCAGGAGGATTCCCTGCCATAACATTTGTCTGTGAAACACATACTTTCTCCCTAAGGAAATGCGCTTATGTCAACAAAAATGGAAACTTCAAAAAAATCTGCACAGTGCTGGGAAAAGCTAAGCATCTTTGCTCTTAAATGTGTGGGGTGATTAATTTTGTGTGCCATATTCCTCACACACACTCTTCTTCTTCTTTTGCCAAAAGCTGAATGTAATTGGCAGTCTGTGAATGTCCATAGTTGCCAGACAGCTTAAAATTGAGATACTGTGAAATGCAAACAAATGGAAATGTTTCTCCCTTGTGTAAATATGCAAGAATTATTAAGCGTTAAATACTGCTTGCAAAGAGAATCGTTTAGGATGGTCAAAGATGAACCTCAGATTGTTCTCGTGTACACCTGGAGTAGGAGTTGAGTTTGAGTGGCCTGGACAAGAGGGTTCTGCCCTACAAACTGAATTTGCACCCCCGTTTTTGGTTAGTGATGTAGCAGCTTCCTAAAATAGCTGCAGTGAGATGCAATCCTTCACACTAATACCCTCACATGAAGGTAAGAGTAACTTATATTTATGTAACTTACATTTTTTTCCACATGGAAGTAAATCACACTGATCTGAAATACCATTTCTATTGATGTAAATGTGTCCACACTGGGGAAGGTGCAGTTTAGCTAGGTAGGCAGAACACAAGCAGCTTGTATATACCAAGAAGCTCCAAGGTGAGAGGGCACAGTGAGTCCTGCTGGTGCTCTTACTGTCAGGGCATTGGTTGCCTCCTTCAGTGAAGGAAAATTATTTGTTTGTATCTCGCTTGTTCTCTGACTCCCTTGCATTTTCTTTTTTAATTTTCAGACACAGCTTAGCCACAACAGGACAAAGTGCAAAGGAGCTTCAGAAGCACAGGCAATGGAGGATCTGTGGTCATCTTTGCTGAAAGTCTGACAGGTAAGACATGCTTTTTCTGAGCCTCCATTTACATTCCTTCCTTGTCTATTCTCAGCTTTTCAGCTTACAAAATCTTCTGAACATGCACAGTTCATAATCATGTGTCAGTAGAGTGCCCAGGAAACTAAAATGATGGTTTTTGTAAAGGTGAGAGAGTAACACAGCTACAGGGTAAATCAGAAAAAGAGGTGGCCAAACTCAACTTAGCTGCAGCCTGAAAATAAAGAAAACTGTGCTTTTTAGGAGAACTGTGCTTACAGACTGAAAATATTTATCTTCTTCTACAAAAACAGAATAGTACCATTACCATTTTTTGTGAACACATCTGCTCAACATTTATATGTATCTTTTGTTATAGATCAAAATGTTTTTGAGTTATCTCTTCTGACCCAGCAATGCCCGACTTTACTTAGCATTCAATTCTGTCAGACCCTTCAAAGTGTACTGTTCCCCAATACTGCCATTAAGTTGAATAATACATGCATATGGTTTAATCCAAGCTGTCTCCAGCAGTTAGTCTTCTTCTGGAGAGTATCCAGATGTTGCTTGAAAAGAGATGACTGGGAAAGAAATAAACAAATTCACGTGATGAATTGGCCAGCATATCTTTTGTCTCAGCCATCTTCCACTTCAAAAATCTTGTTCAAATAAAATAATTGTTCTTGAGACATTAGTAGAGTGGAAATTTTTCATCCCCGAAGGTCAAGGTTTTGTAAAAAGATGGTAAAACATAATTATCCCAGGCAAACAGAAGTGGAAACTGAGGCCCAGCATTTGGATTAAACTCAGTAGAAAAGCAAAGACATAAACCTAAATAGTCCAGAATATTTGGTCTCCTTCAAATATGAAGGAATACAAAATTCCTTTCTACACTAACCGTCCTTTCTGCAAAACAAAATGTTTCTGCTCAGAGTGCAAAAACATGGCTAAACTGTAGTGCTCACTCTGCAGCTCTGGCCTACCAGGTGGGCCACAACAACTCTTTCCCACTGTAAGAGTAGGCCATATGAGGAAAAAACCCATTATTCGTTTCTGCAAGGAAGGTGCTGCAGCATGACCACAAAGCCAAGGAGTTCAGTATTCCAGAAGTTGTTTTGCATGGTTATTTTTGAAGGTTCACTCTCCAGTTACATAAGAACATACTCTTTCCCTATTAAAATAGACTGAGATTTTTTTTAAAAAAAGCACTCCCACTGCAAATGATATGGCACTGATGCTTACTACAGATACACCCATGTCTTTCTCCTCCAAAGCCAGCTACATGCTGCCTCAATCTGCCATGAAATGCCTGTAATCTCAGAGCCACAATGTAATAGCAATATGCAAGGAAATTAACCCAAAGAAAAAGTGTCTGCTTGGCAATCAGAACTTGGAGATTGTCCCTTAAAGTGTTAGCATGTCCCTGCATCTACCTAGTATTTCCAGCAGATATTTTGTGTTGGAAGAAAGAAATGTCTCAGCTAAGCCTGAAGGCACCTGTTGGAAGATGTTCTAAAACACAAGGATTGTCGATAGCAGGGATCAGTCTATGCTGGTGGCAGATGTTTTATGCTTGATAGTGACTGGAAGGAAAATTTCCTACCCAGGAACTGTCAAGCACAAAATGTCTGCAGTGTATTAAGAGCTTTAGAAATAAAATACCAGGTTGTGACAGAAGCTTGCTTTATGTCAAGTTTCTCTCTCACCAAAATAATTTTCAGGAAGAATTGTTTTTCCTTTTTTAACACCTGTTTTTGACATTTCTGATATAGAAAACTTTTTTATTGCAGTCAAAATGACTCTGTTATGAAATGTAGCTGTAGGTAGGGTAAGAAAAACTTATATGTTTGAGGGGTTCCTGCAAAGTTTTGCACATGAAATAAAAATGTATGCCCTAACACCTCTCAACCTTCCCGTGTCATGAACAAATGTGGAAATGGAAAGGGCAAATTCTCAGCTGTGAGCTGGGATTAAAACAAGCAGTAAAGCCTATCTCCTCTGAGCTCCACTTTGTGCCCTACCCCTTGCCCAGCACCTCCACAACTGTGAGGATTTTAAACCAGCTGCCCATACTAAACCCTGGATCTGAAACCAGCATGATGCTGAGGACACGAAGAATCTTTCGTTTCGGTGGATGATGGTTTTCAGAAAGAGCAGTGCCCTTTTGCACCTGTGCAGAGGTTTGGACAGCCACAGAAAGGTCCTGGTGGAAATGAACTGGTGGCCCAGAGAGCAGGTGATGAGGTTAAAAGTGCAGGATGGCTGTGGTTCACCACTCGGGTGTCAGCAATGCGGACATGCTTCTGTGTGTTTGGATCCCAGGCACACGGCTCTGAATGCATCTGTGTAAATCAAGGGGCTGCTCAAACCTCGAGCAACTGTCCCCAGCCAGACACCCCAAACCCTCCCACATTTACCTTCAACACTCACTGGGGACTGCTGCAGTGGATGGCAAGGCACTGTTCTCAAGAAATGAAGTCTGGACAGAAATGAGTCTTCTGTGCGATTATTTCATACTTTCTGGCTTCTCTGATTCAGCCTAGCGCTGAACCTCTCCCTTCTCTCCCACTTCCCATTCGCCCCACGAGGCCTCCCTGACCTTGCAATCCACCCACAGTTTCCATGTTACTGTCAGCCTCCTTTCACTTGACTGATGAGAAATATGTGATTATTTAACACATCATAAAAACGGCCAAAGCAAATGAAGGAGAAATCTGGAAAGTATTTATAGAAAATCTGTAAACAATCATTGCAATCCAGCTATTCAAAGTTGTGCACACATTAGCTTATTAGCTGTAGAGCTGTCAGATTCTCCTTTGTTATTTCACCTTTTTTAAAAATTAAGGGCTGCTTTGTTACACACACAGCCATTTTGTATGCCCAGGAAGTGGCAGTGGCAGACTTCTGTTAGCAGACACAATTTCTTTTTTGAGCTACAATAAGTGAGATTTTCTTTCCTTATGACTACACATCATTTCATTGACTTCAGAGTTTTGACAAGCACCGATTCACTGACGTTCCTTGTGTGCTAAAAGGCTTCTTGAGGCAGCTTCAAGCACATGCATCTGAGTGCTGCGTACAGCTCAACATCAGATTCAGATAAACAGGAAAGAGGAGGTGAGAACGGAAAAGCTGTGAAGCTCTTCTGGAAAACTGCACAATGCAATGGTGGGGCACACGTTGCAAAGTCTCCCTTTCCTCTGCAAGAGGCTGAGGTGTTTCTTACTCACCATAGCGTGATTTAACCAGAGCGGGATGACTCCATCAAGGCTTTTGGGGTAAACCAGCTCTCGGTTGTAGGTATACAGTGTCCAAAAGGATATACACACAAACTGGAACCAAAATGCAAAATGAAAGAAATTTCAAAACAGAAGACAAACATAACTGATAGGATTTGGTCAGTGCTTTCATTTCTGAGAAGGCAAAATATCTCCATGTTTTTTTACATGAAAAATGATGACATTGCCAGATAAACTCACGTTATCTCACATTTACTCTGAGATGCAGTGTTCTGTGTTGATACTCTGCTTTATAAACGGCCAACACTGACATTTTCTGTGGAATCTGAGATTATCTGCTGCTTTTTTTTTCTCTTTCCTTTTCCCTTTGCAGATGGGATCTTTTGATGGTCAAGAAGTTCTCCTCAAGGGACTGTCTGTCAAGCCTTTGTTTTGCTCAGTAACCAAGTAGAAACAGATCTTGATAAGGCAGTTCACATAAATTTACCCTTTACCTTCACAATTCATAAGCCTAATTCCTAAACTGAAGGTGAAAGCTGCACACTGTGGGCACCAATTTTTTTCCCAACAGAGCAGGAATTACAGTGGGACAACTTAACTGGAAGAAATGATCCCTGGTATCAGTTACTGATACCTGGAAGCTGATTTGCAATTTTTGGCCCGGCTTCGTATTTGAGCACACTTTGTGCTTGGGGCTGGAAATCAGGGGTGTGAGACGCTGGAAGAGTGAGACTGTGCCACAGTCCTGCAGGCATGGTGAGGATGCCTGGGGGGAATATGAGAGCAGCATGGTGAACACTGCTGTGCAGAGAAGATAAATAGCCAGTCTTTCTGACTCCATCCCTGGCATGGCTTTTTTATCAAGCCAGCTAGCTGAGCTGCTTGTGGACCACATTTAAGCAGTGCTTCTCAGCCCTCTGAGACTCAGAGTTGGCTGCAGGCATCACTCTCACAGAGCATACCTATATGTATAAATAACACATCAGTTCCTGTCCAATCCACAGCATTTTGATAAACAGCATTGTCTGTGAGGGAGTAGGTGATCCATGATAATCTGACGTAGGCTGTGACTATAATTATTTTTCTGTGAATCTGTTTCTCTCCAGTGCTTATTTAAAGCTTGTCTGGCATCAAAGAAGATGTGAGGTTTTGCTTCCTCTTATGCACCCTCTTGTATCCTCCTGACCTGTGCTGCCCTTTAGAGAAAAGCCCTAAGTTTATAAATCCACAGCTATTTGGACCATGAGATTAACAGGGAGGTTGCACCTCATTCACCCTTTGGGGTCAATCTGTGTCCACTTGAGGACAGCAACCCTAATGTTTGTGCAAGAGGCTTTGCTCTCAACCACAACAGGCTCAGCACTGTTCCTTCTTCTAAATGGTCCAAATCCATTGCAAATTCAATGGTAAAAGCAAGCCCTTAGTTCTTATCTATTTTATACACATACTTCTGGTACTTTACACCCCTAATCATTTATGCAAACATTATTGTCACATACAGAGACTAAGGGTACTTACTGTGGACACAGGGAAAGCCAGGACACTGAAAAGAAGGTCTCTGCTGGAAATCACGCACTTAGCACATCGCAGTTTCTTAATTAGTCTCAACACATCAGCCAGGAAGGACACCCCATAGAAGACAGCCTGCAAAACCTAAAGTAATTACACCTAATGAGGGAAACTCATCCAGCTTTCATTAGCATGCTCCTCAATGAAATCTGTTCTTGATCTTCAGGGAGCTGTTTTGTTTGTGAGCCGCAAGCCTGTGAGAGGGAAATAGCTGTTGGCTAAATCTCTTTCACTAACTCAAACTGATTAAATAAAGTTGGTGGGGAGATGACTTTAACAGTATCCCCGTTAATAGACTAAACAGAGCTGTGTGATATGATCCAGATGGGTGAAGTGAAGGGACATGTCGAAAGCCAGCTCTGTCACACTTCCCATGTTAATGGCTGACCACTGGATGTATCTGAGCAGGAGAGAACAAATTATGCCAGGACATGTTTCCTGTAAAGCAATTGCTAGATAGCTTTTCCCACTATTTAACCAACACAGGTTCTTCTTTCTAGGGACTCACTTTGCAGTTGACCTCAGTTATCAAGTAGCTCAAAATGATCTAAGGTGAGAATTAGGTGCAGAAGCTACAAAAACAGAACCTCTTTTGCTGAACTCAAAGGGATTCGAGAAAGGATTTCAAGTGCTTAGAAGCAAAGATCCAGACTTCAGCAACTAAAACTGAAGATTTATTTAAGTTTAAATGAAACTATTTATAACTAATGAATTTTCGGATTGGGAGGTTGTGTTTTGGTTTGAGGTTTTTGTCTTTCTTTAAATCATTTATAGGTAGCGAGGGTGGGACTTTTTGGGGATGACACTAGTAGGATTTGGTAAATAATTAGGTAAGTGCACAGTGACAAAACAGAGTTCTCCAGATTACGTGTAAAATTGTGATATTATTGTGGTTTAAACCAATATTGCTTTTCTAATTGCTTCATTTTCTCTCCTAACACTACACAGCAGATCAAGATGAACCAGATTTTTCAGACACGCAAAGGCAGAATAGAACCTTGCAGAAAAATACTTTTCACACTGTCTTGAATTTAGCACTGGGTCAGTTCAGTACACTTAACTCATGGGGTGACCTCTTCTTTAGAAGGCTAGGTTGTCCCAGAGTGATGCAATATGGGAAATGCAGCCTACTGCAAACACTGAATCAGCTAGTGATGCTTAAATGGAAAGAGGGCTACAACTTTCAGGATGAGATCTCTTTTGCCATGATCTTAATCTGAATCAGATATTTATTTAGAGCAAAGTCCCTGAAGTTGTGGCTGGTTACTTCATCAGTTTCTGAAGAGACTGAAAAGGGTGGTGCTTGGGAGGGAACAGGATTAGTGCAATGTTTTTCCATCAGAAATTCCTTTTTTATCAGAATATATGAGGGGAGGAGGGGACTATGATTTCACCATGCCTGTTCTCCAGCAAGGGCTTCTGCAAGCTTTAGTTTCCAGAGACAGAGTCTTCCTGGGCAACAAAATGACCATAGTTTGCAGTTATCTGCAATCATCCCCAAACATTTTATTTCTTTCCAGCACAGGGAAAAGATACACTCTTTCTTCCCTATCCTTTCCAGAGTCTGGAGAGCCATGACAGTAGGAACCACTGCTGGATTGTCCCCCTCCCTGTGCAGACCCACAGCAGTGGAGGTCGGGAGGTGCTGACACAGGCTGGGTAACTGGGCCAGGGTCACCCAGGACCAGGTGTCAGAGGTTGTACATCCCCAAGTTCAGCTGCAAAGCCCCAGGTTTCCTGTCAAGGCTTAGGGTGAACATACATATTTTTACTTTTCTTTTATTTTTTTTTTTTTTAAAACAGAACCCACACAGGTTTTTTGTTCAATTCTGAGGCATGCAAAGCAGCTCTTTCAAATTTTTCTCTCCCCATTATCACAATTAGCAGGCACAATTTCAGTCAGTAGGGATTCAGCCCTCCAAGTCATGGGTTTGGTTCAGTGAAGTCCATGCTGGGGAGCAGTGTGCTTAGACACAAACACATGTTCAGCCCAAATGTCTGTCCCAGTCCTTGGCTTCACCAGGACACCAATACCAAGTCCTCGAAGAGCTAAGAAAAGCCTGGTAATAAACAGAAGCTCTTGTTACACCCTGTAGAGTCAGCAGTGACTTTCTGTAAAAGGCATGAAAAATGAACATGAGGGTGGTGACAGTCCAGTGACACATGGTGACTAATTGCCAATAAAGCAATTAGGGAGAGGCCTGGTTCCCAGAGGATGGGGCTATTATTATCTTGTTCATGGTCAGCCTTACATTAATCATGGGACAGGGATAGGCTGCTTCTTTCCCTGCTTCAAAATTAACTAAAACAAACATTACTGAAAAGACACAGTCCCAAAACAGCCACATTCTCAGGCTGGTAAATATTCTGTTATACAGAGGGGAGGACAATGTTATCTTCTGTATGGAAAATGCTTATCTGAATGTGTAACCTGACCCATTTCTCTGGCTAAACATGGAGAAGAGCAACTTCTGAAGAAGTCTGAACTCAGCCTAAGGAGTTGGGATTTGTGCTGCTGTAGCTCTACCCTTGTTCATCACCATAGTTTCAGAGGTGTTTCAGACACTTTAGTGATCACCCTGCATTTCCAAGAGCAATGGAAGGTTATACAAGTAATTTTCAGAGCAGAAAACTGAACTTAACTAGGATCACCCCTAGTACTGCTCAATCTAGCATTGTGCACCCTCAGTCGATTAAAATCTGAGCTCCAAATCTACTGGGTTATTGTTGTAAGAAAGGTGCATCCAAACCTTGTAGCCTTCAACTACAGGAAAAATATTGACATTTAAAAAAAAACAAACATGAAAACATCAGATTATTCCAGATGTCCTGTGAATTTCCCAAGCAGCAGTGCTGGCACTCACAAATTCATTGCAGGCACTCATGGAATATAAATCCACTGGCTGTAAATAGAAAGGATTCCCTAAAGTGTTCCCACATGAACAGAAGGAAGACTGGAAGCATTCAGAAAGCTAATGATTAACCCAAAGAAGAGAATATGGATATGATTATCCCTGCTGGAGAGAGGCTGCTTTCCCCTCTAGACCCTGCAGAGTTCCATGGTGCTGGGTGCTGCAGAAACATTTAATTTGGCCACATCAATTTTCCAAACTGAGACCCACAGTGACAAAGACAAAGCTCAATTTTTATCTGGTGCAGTGATCAAAAGGGTGTTTCTGTTTAACTAACCTGACATGATTTACTTTTGTGTATAAGATCTTGCCATATGTGTATATTGAAATCTCCAACTAGTACAAATAAATCGGGCTCCAAGCTCTGCCCTTAAGGGAGGGATAAATCCAATATTCTGAGCAAGTTATTAGACATAAAAGTCAACATTTAGGGCAGACATACATCCATTCACATGATAGTGTCCTGGAAAATATCTTTGCTAAATTCTAGGCCTATTCTGAAAAAAATACAAAGCAGCTTTCAGGACAATTGAAAAGTATTTCCATTATGAAAGACAAAAGTGTAAGGAATAAATTGGGGCAGGAATGCAATTAATAGTTTTTAAAGGTGCAGTGTGCTTATTATGCAGTGATTTACTAATGGATTTACAGCAGTGAGCAGATTTTTATGAGCTTGGATATTTCAGGCAATGAATGATTCCACTTGCACTCTTTTGTGTCACAGATGAATGAAATGAATACAAAACTGTTTTTATCTGTCATTTCTGCTTCTTCAATAATCGGTCAATGAACCTCTTTGACACAAAGCCCAAATATTCTCTTTTCCCCCCCTACAAAAATATTTCCTTTCTGAATCTTGATTGCTGTGATCATTAAGAAGATGAATCTGAAGCAATGTCAGAGCTGTATCTCTCTCAGGAGAGCCACATGACTAGCAAGGAATTGAATGAGGTGCTAAAATAGGGTCATATTGAGAAGGAATTCTTCCAGCATTTCTCCAGCAAAACTAGGAGACAAGCAGCATTTCCATCCCCAGAAAATGTCACTTTCTTTTCACTATTTCCATTTCAGATCACAGTGAGGTGGTCAGAGCAGCTTTCCACAAAAAGAAAATTTTAAATGCTATTCCAAAGAGATAAGAGAATTTTTGGAAGGAAAATTTCCAAGTCATTCAGACAGCCAGTGCCAGAAGCCAGGCAATCCCAATCTGGCAGGACACAGACAGAAGAGCTGGACAAAGGCTGTCTCTGTGTTCCTGGCTCTGGGGAAGCCTCCAAGGCACTGCCCAGGCCTGTCCAGTGCAGCAAATCCACTGAACCAGAACAGTCCAGTGTGGAGCTTTTGCCTGCTCATCTTCCCCATGACCATACCTCCCAACATCCCAAGATGTTTCCTGGGACTGCATCCAGACTGACAGAAATCCAGTGTGTTGGATGTGCACATAATGGACATGTGTGGTTGACAGGCACCACTTGTTCCTCAGTGTCCTTCAGCAACAACAGGGAGTGGCTTAATGCCAGACCATGGGATGAGTCTTTTAGATCCTGTGGAGCCCCACAGAGACCACCACAACATGTGGGATTTGTTGTCTTCTCACCCTCTTCCTCTCTTACACAGCAGTTCGAGAACCTTTTGCCACCTTTTTGCAGCTGCTTTACCAAAAAATGCTGCCCAGCAGGACAAAGGGGGTGACAGCATTTCTTTCCCTGATCTCCTTTCTTTTTTTGGCAAACCTTTCTTGAAATAAAGAAATCTCTGAAGAAGAAGGACTAGCATCCAAGAAGGAGTACTTTTGCACACCCTGTCCCATTGCCACATTGTCTGCATGAGAAATAGGCAATCTTCAGCCCAAACCATTTCCCTGTTTGGCTGGCAGCTGCATTTTAACATTGGGATCAGATCAATGAGTGATTAAAAACTGGCAGACAAAGGACTGGGGAAGTGGAGCAAGAGCCCTCACTCATAGAGATTTAATAAGACCTGAGCTGTGCAGCAGATCTGTAAATGAGATGGCAAAGGGAGCACATACTGAGGTGGTACACTTTTGTGAATCTGATGGGGGCTCTTTTCCCTGTCAAAGTGAAGCCTGACTGTAAAACTGCCAAAGAATTTCAGGATATTGAGTGCCTGAGAGATCAAATAGTAGGCAAAAATCAATGTTGAGAAGTGCAATGTAAAGCATTTCAGAAAAAATAAAAAAGCAGCTTCAATTATGTATTTTTCAACAGTGGGTTCTATGTTAGCTATCACCATCCAGGAAAGAAATGTTGGACTCAGTGTGCATAGCTCTCTCAACTCGCTGTCTCAACTCTCTCACTGTCTCCTTGCCTATCAGTGATCAAAAAAGACAAACAGAGATTTAAGAGTTGTCAAGAAGAATTAAACAACAAACAAGGAAACACCTTTAGGCCACTGTATAAATCCATATATGCTCATAACTTGACTACTGCAGCCTGCCCCACCTAACCCCTCCTGAAACTTGAGAAACTGCTGCAAAGGGTGGCATGGATGCTTTAATGAAAGAAGCAACCCTTTGTGAAGAGAAATGAAAAAGGTTAGGACTTCTAGCTTGCAGAAAAGAGTAACTGAAAGGATAATCTAATGCCATTCTAATGAGTAGCAAACAAAATGTGAACAGGATAGATGATTAGATTACAACTCAGAAATAATGAGGCATCCAGTTCAGTTGTCAAGAAAGCAGGTTGACACCAACAAAATGAACTCCTCTTTCACACAAGGCACACTGGCCTTGTGGCACACAGGATAGGGAAAGTACCAGAAGCATGAACAGGCATGTTTTTCCTTTAGATAGATGAAAGGAAGGATTTCAATGGATATTAGCTACATTAGCCTGGATTTATTTTTTGGCTGAGTTAGTCAGTATGCTAGTGGGCCAGCAGAGCCCACTAACATACCGACAGAAATTTCATTTCATGCTTGTTCATGCTCTTGCCTTGTGCAGCCTTCCCCTGACCATCCACTGCTGGTCACTAAGGGAAGCTGGATGATAATTTCAGTGAGTAGTTCTTCATCCCAAAATACTGGGAGATTGGTTACTTGCTTTGTCCTTTTGATCTCATGCTTTAGACCTGGGTGGTCTAAATCTCATTAAAATGGTGCCAGGGGATGGGGGTGGAGATGCTGTTTTGCCGGAAAGTATGGGTGGTATTTTAGTGGGGTCAGCTATCCCCCAAAAATGGCTATTCTGATAAACAGACAACATCACAATTAGCAGTGCAAATGCCACCCTGACTGCAGTGTTATATGTGTGTCCTCATCCTTCCACAGATGGTTTGGCCACTGAGGAGAGCACCGGGGCTCCTGGAATCCCTGGATTGTTGTGGCCACTTCACTTCCATTCATTGCCTCTTGGTTGCAAATGTTTTACAGTCACAGAATGGTTGAGGATGGAAGGGAACCAATTCTCCACCTCCCCAGGGGCCTCCAAAAGCCTCACTTGGAGCTGGGGAGCCTTTAGGCTTCCACTGAACTCCAGCATAAGGTGTCTTCTTCTGAAGGGTAAAAGTAGAGACAAACATGCCCCAGATCAGACCTCCCACTGATATTTAACTCTGACACTCACACAGAATGGATGAAAGGCTGTGTAGGTCCCTGTGGTCATCCTTCAAATTAGCAAGTGTGTCTGAAATCTTTCCCTCGTAGGAAACCTCTCCACAAGCCTGGTCTTTCCACCTCACCAGCACTACTTCCCCGAGCTGCTGATGAACGCCTTGGACACTGAACAAGCCTTCTCCCCTGGGTATCTCATGTACTTTCACTTTGATTTCTATCCTGTGAAATGTTAGCACATTAGAAGAACCAGAACACATTACAGTCTCTCCTCTTCTGTGTGCTTTTAGGAAATGTACAACCAGTTGATAGCACTGCTGCATGCTAAACTCATGTAATAATGTCACAAGCACCTCTCTGCATAGGCTAGAATTTCTTTCCTTTGTGTTCTTGACTGATTGTCAAGAGAAGCAGGTACTCTGAATGGCTAAATTAGTACTGTGCTCTGCTTTGTTTTACCTTGCCTGTAATTAAGAGGACATAAAAGCCTATTTAAAAAAATTGAAGTAAAACTCTAAGCAGTGTTGAAATGTATTGAATCAAAGGTTAGAAAACAGGCACCAAACTCGTATGTGTCCTGGTTGGACATACCCCCACTTTTCTGTCCTTCTCCTTGCTGACAATGTCTCTTTTACAAGGAGGCAGCTAGTTTCAAAGTGCTTTCTGAAAACCAAGAGTCTCACCAATCAATATTCTTTCTGCATGAAACTAGTGAATACATTTCACAGCACAAGCACAGATCCCTCCTTAGTTTCCTTTCGGGTATAAACCACCAAAGAAAGCAGTTTAACAGCAGCAAATACACCAGCTGTGTAAGTCTTGAGGCGCAGATGGCAGACAAACAAATAGACATATTGGTATCAGTGTACAACACGATTTGCTTACCAGATTGAGGACTGTCAAATATTTCCACTGCCCACCATAAAGGAACACTTCAGATGGCCGCTCTTCTGTTTTCACGTGTGTGATGCAATAGGCAACAAAGAAATACCAGACAAAAGCAAGGCAGTGGTACGTGGCGAGAGTGGAGATTTCCATCCCTTAGCTAAGAGCGACTGACAACTGGCCCGAAAGCAGCTTTTCTCTTAATGTGCTCAGTGTATGGGATAAGGCAAGGCAGGAGGGTTTACTTCGGAGCAGTCTCGGGACACGATTCCACTTTGCTCTTGTCAAAAGGAAAAATCACAAGGCTGCGAACTTTGCTTCTATTTGTTTCCCTTTTCACTGNGGGGGGGGGGGGGGGGGGGGTGAGAAGAATAGGCTTATTCCCTGGATTTAAATGCCTTGCTCAAGATTAACAAAGATTAGTTGCAGAGTTACATAAGTTTTGGGTTGGGTTATTTTTTTGCAAAAGTGGGGGGAGTTTTGTTGCTGATTTTGTGTAACAGGCTGTCATGTGTTGGGTAGAGAGTGAAAACAAGTGGCATTTTCCTCACTTGTAGCTGTGTGTGCAGCCATGTCTCCAGCTCAGCTTGGGAAGCCTCTGTGACTGTTTTTGCCTTGTGCCAAAGAAAAAAGTGGGAAATGTAATGGTCTGTGAAAGAAAAACCTAGTTGATTTGTCGACAGGCTATGGAGGTGAAAAGGAAGCTGACAGGATTCATAGGTAAAGGTCCTTGGGGTTGAAAATCTCTGTGACAGTTAACATCTTTCTGTGGGAAAGGGGTCTGTCCCCGTTATGCCACTCCCTGCAGCTGGAATTCATCGCAGCTGTGCATGGTAGGTTGGACAAACCCTGAGTCACTCTGAAGCTCTGGCAGGGATGGAGACACAGGGTGAAGGCCTCGGGTGACAAAAAGGAATTGCTGAGCAGCATGTCTTGCCTCTGCTTCTTTATGTGCTGCCATTCACCTTCAGATAGCCCCTCTTCCCTGGCACAACACCATTGCATCATCAGAGTGGAGAAGAAGAGAAGAACCAATACAAAATGACCCTAAAATGAAGCAAACAAAAAAATTCCCATGGAAATGGTTGTTTTTTCCCTCTCCTCCTGCCTCACCAAGCAGCCATAATTAGCACTGGAAAACACACACAGCATTTACTAGAGTCTCCATAATTGCTGCACTCTCAGCAGTAATTGTCACCTGAGTGTTTCACAGGGTCCTTGATGAGGAGCAGGTATCCCACCCCAGCCCATAGCTGGCTGGGGAGGCAGGATGCTCTTCCCACCCCTGTGAGCAGGGCTCAGCTCTGGCTGAGCAGGGCTCGGCTTTGGCCAAGCACACTGCCTTAAGGGATCTTTTTTCCCCCCCTTCTAACTGGCCTACAGGCAGCATTGAGCAATCTGCTGTGTTTTGGTTTGGTTTGTTTTTATCTGGATTTTTTTTTTGCCCTCTTACTGGATGCAAGGCTCCGTGTGGGATAATTTCCTATGAGCTCAGACAGCAATGTGCATGCATGTTGGGAAACAGACCTCATGCTAAGGCACTCCAGTATTCTCCTGTGTTTCATTGACTTCTCCCCTAATTCAGATTGCCCGCATCCAGATCCCCCAGGCATTCCAGCCACAATCCCAGTGAATTACTGCTGCCTCACTTATGAAAAATAAAGATGTAGAGCCTTCTGTGGTTGTTTGAGGTTGGAAGAGAAAACTCCCTGCCAGGAAAAAAAAAAAAAGAAAAAAAGATGGGATATATTTTTGTACTCTGACAGTGTCACCAGTCTTTTCATAGAATCACAGAATCATAGAATTATTTGGATAGAAGGGGACCTTAAAGATCATCTAGTTCCAGCTCCCCTGTCATGGGAAGGGACATCTTCCACTAGACCAGGTTGCTCAAAGCCTTGTCCAATCTGGCCTTGAGCATTTGAAGAGATTGGGCATCTAAAATTCTCTGGGCAGCCTGTTCCAATGCCAGTGAAGAATTTCTTCCTAACATCTAAGTTAAACCCATCCCCTGTCAGTTTAAAGCCATTCCCTCTTGTCCTGTCACTACAGCCCTTGTAAGAAGTGCCTCTCCATTTCTCTTGCAGCCCCCCTTTAGGCACTGTAAAGCTGCTCTATGGTCTCCCTGAAGCCTTCTCTTCTCCAGGCTGAACAATTCCAGCTCTCTCAGCCTGTCTTCATAGGAGAGGTGCTCCAGCCCTCTCAGCATTTTTGTGGCTTTTTTCTGGACTTGCTCCAACAGCTCCATGTCCTTCTGATGAACAGAGCTGGATGGGACTGCTACAGGTGGGGTCTCATGAGGGTGGCATAGGGGGACAGAATCACTTCCTTTGGCTTGCTGGCCACACTAAATTTTATGCAGCCTAGGATACGTTTGGCTTTCTGGGCTGTAAATGAACATTTCCAAGCCATGCTGAGCTTCTCGTTAACAACCCCCAGACCTTCTCCTCCGGGCTGCTCTCAATCCATTCTCCCTCAGCCCATATTTGTGCTTGGGATTGCCCCAACACAGGTGTAGGACCTTGCACTTGGCCTTGTTGAACTTCATAAGGTTCACACAGGCCCCCCTCTCCAGCCTGACCAGGTCCCTCTGGATGCCAACCCTTCCCTCCAGCCTGTCAACTGCACCACACAGCTCCATGTCACCAGCAAAATTACTGAGGATGCACTCGAACCCACTGTCCATGTCACTGACAAAGATGTTAAGCAGCACTAGTCTTGATACTTTTAGTATCAAGTCTTGATACTTTTAGGAATGCCACTTTCACTCCTTTCCACTTCAACATTGAGCTGTTGACCACATCTCTTTCAGTGCAACCATCCAGTCAATTCCTTATCCACTGAGTGGTGCATCTGGTGATTTTGTGTCTCTCTGGATTAGAAACAAGGATGTCATGTGGGACAGTGACAAATGCTTTGCTCATGTCCTAGAAAATCTAGCAGAAAAGGGTTTTCATTTGCCTTTACTGAATTTCTGGATAGGCAGTGCTGTTACGAGCTGCTCTTCCTTGTCTAGACTCACTCCTGTGACAAAAGGCAGGAAGAGAATAGGACTATGGCATGGAAGAGTCCTTTTTATTAACAGTTCCAGTACCAAAGTCACCAGGCAGTCAGCTCTTTTAACGAGTCATCTTCACACCAGTAATTCTGAGGTTGAGTGCAATTTAAAAAATGGGAAGACTGAGCATTCTGCTCAGTAGGTGCCTGAATGCATGCAAATGAATGTAGATGTATGCAAAATGGAAAGGTATGTTTTTTCTTTTCTGGAGGATTTTGGCCAGTACGGCTGGGAGGGTGTCAAGTGCGGTGACAGTTTTCTGATGTGGACATCTGTCCCTCAGACTGAGACCATCTGCTTTGTTTTCCCATATACAAGAAGGAAGATACAGTCTCTTCAGCCTAGATAAGGGATGAAATTTGGATGCAGAAACATCGCAGAGAAAGCATGAGCACCAAATAGGATCTGAAATCCAACACTCCACACTTCATGGAGTCTTTCTTATTTCACAGCCAGTGTCATGTAGCAAGCAAATACATAGGAAAGGTCATATCTTATGTCATCTCTCCATGGGTATGAACATCAACTGGAAGTTCAGTGGAATAGGAGATTCAGCCCAAATCTTTTTGCAGTGAGTGGAAAAAGGAAGAAGGAGCACACTGGGGTGCAGCAGATGTGCTGCTGCAGATCTTGTGGGACCGTTTAGGGAAACACCATTTTCCATCTGCTTGGTACCACACCCCAGCTCACATCTGCTTCTCCGCTGGAGCTGAGCCACATTCACACACTCTGACAATGCTCGCAATCCACTTCAGGGGCTCATCTGATTTGTGCAGCAATAGCTGACTTCGTGCTGAAGCAAACTGGGAGCTCCCAGCTAGCTCATTAACATGGTTCAGCTGAAGGATAGAACAAGTAACTGGAGCTGTAGATCACCCTGTGTCCACAAAATGTCCTCTGCTCATGCCCAGTTCTGTCGGAGTGACTTAGGCCAGCTTGCTTGGCTGCACCGAAATGGTTTTGACTCACTCATGTTATTAGTATGGTTCAGGTACAGAGGTGACAGCAAACAGCATGAAGTATCAACATCTGAGATGATTGTGTGTCTTCACTGATGGGCATGGTATTTCCAGGCCATCAAGCAGTTCCCAGTTAAGTCCATCACTACTGTGTAGTGTTTAATTACCACCCCAACCTATTGCTAATGAAGCAGCTGATAGAAAAAATTATTCTTGCTTCCTCACTTTTGACAATTCATTTAGAGACCAGATAGGTGCCTTTTAAATATTCTTCAATATTTTTGCACTGCCAGGGTTTCCTCTCTGCCAGGGCAGCATCCAGTGATGGCAAAACAAGCAAGAGTAAGGCAGGAAATTACTGACAGGTGACAGCAGTTAGGATCAGGTGATAGGAACAGATTCAAAGCCATGCAAAAGCCTAGGGAAGGTTTGGGGACTTAAAAAACCCCCAGTCTTTACATTTAGCTCTCTTCTCTAGGCACCATCTAAGAATAAGAGACTGGTAGAGAATGGGGTCTTTCTTCTGCCAGAGTGATTTTATAAGGTGAAAAAAGCATAAGGAGCTGGGCAAGTACATTTTTCTTCTGGTTTTTTGATGCATGTTTCTGTCCTCGATGCTGTTCTGCTATTTCACACATAGATTTCCTAGTTTGGTTGTTTTTAATTTACTGCTGTTGTCAGCTGGCTTGTATTAGGGGCAGCATCCTTTGAAAGAGGGAGCCAGGGCTGTTCTTGTGCAGCATCCTCTGTGCAGAATGTGAGCGTGTCCAGGGGCGCTGCCTCCCTGAGTTCTGCCTCAGCTGCAGGTAGAGCAGGGGTCTGTGTGGAAGATGTGTTTTCTGACAAGCCTTATCCTTATCTGAGAAAGCTTTTTAGCAAGCAGTGTGAGGCTGCCTGAGCTCTATGTCCCCAGGGACATCTATGATAACAATTCATTCTATGACAGCCCCAATGTATGAAATGAAACATAATTGACAAAATTGCAAGCTTGGCATGGTCTGCTCCAGGCATCCTCAAATCCTGAGGCAAACTCTGCAAAATCATGCAGTTGGTGTAATTCACAGGATTTAATTCTCTCTGGTTGTATTTGTCTCGGGCTTTGGTAGCTTCTGGGAGTTTGAGGTTTCCAACTTTTCATCGCGGCTGTGTGAGCAACAAGTGTAAAAATATTTTAACTTCTAATAAAAGATGAGGGCTTTGCCCAGCAATGCAGCAGTGATAGTAACAAGTAATTTGAGGATTGATTAAAAATATTCTGAAATATTTCACTACAAATCTCAGAACAGGCAATGCTCCAATATCTACCTAAGGTGTGTGGCAAGGAGGAAAATTAAACAGTTCTAAGACAGCTTATGCATCTTCCTTCATGCACCTCTCCTCTCTATCTTGTGTAAGATTAATATTTTTTAATACATATTTTTAAAGAGAAGGCAGAAAGTGGCTTACCTCGTCTTGATATCTTTGTTCTGAATTGAATTAAAAGGTTGTTCCAAAATGCCAAAATTCAGAGGGATTTCTCTGTCCCAAAGGGATGATTTGTGTACAAGCAGAAATTAGATTCAGTAGTAGGAAGTATTTGCTTAGATTTCAGAGTTTCTCCTTCTCATTGAGTTGGCTTTTAAACTGTGTGTTGATTCAGACTGCTAAATGAAATGTCACTTTGATCCAAGCCCAAAACTTCCTGTGTAACAATGATTTGACATTTCTGACTCTTTTAAATGAATGAAAATTATGACATTAATCAAAACAAAACCTTTTCAGCTAACAACTTGGATTCTAAAAGTAGATATGTTGAAAATAAGAAACATTTGTTCAGAAAAATGCTCGCCTATCTCATTATCTCCTACTCATGGGGGAAATTAGTAATTGTTTACCTTACCACCAAACCCCAAGAGTGCGTTCTCTCTTGGCAAGGTGAATATTGTTTAGAAATAAAAGGCATGTTTTTCATTTATTTTCAACCACTTCCAAGAACTTATATACTTTAAGAGACCTATAAGCTGCTTCCTAATTTTACCTTTTTTCCTTTTCTGTCAAAGAGGAAAAATAAATATTTGACTATTTAGAAACAAACAACCTGAAGTTCAGAGTGAAAGAAACACACCACAGTGTACTGGGGAAAAAATGCCAGGGTATTTATCCTACATACACAGAGTATAATTGGTTCTCAAACTCTGTCCTTCTAGACAACTGTGTTGGGCAAGCTAAGATATGTGTTTATGTTTGTTTGGGTTTTTTTTGCTTTGTGCTTTCTAGAGGGGGTCAAGAATGTACCAGCTGGTCTTATAAATAGATGTGTGTTTGATAACATACTACATATCAAAATGTTTTGATTTTGTATGGGGTGTCTTCATCTAACACTGAAACAAACTCAGGAACTTCCAGGGCAACACAATAGAACCCTGGGACAGAAGAGTTTCATAAAGATACGTGACACAGAGAGCACCTTGCTGGACTGAAGGGATAAGAATCACAGGTGGCAGAGTAGAAAAACCACAGAAGTCACTTTTTCATGACTAAGAAGACATTACTAACAGCATTTTTTCCACTTCCTTTCCAGAAGATAGCAGATCAAGCACATGTTAGCCTTAATGCGGTCGATTTATAACAGTAAGTAACTATTCCACATACAAGGCAATAGAGATCCAGCACTGACTCCAAGTCAGTGCTTGCTGAATTCGTGTCATTTATGTGCAAATCCATCTTGGACAATATTAGATTATGTATTAGATAATAAGAAAAAGTCACATCTATAGTCTGTATTAGTAGACTACCAAATCTGCTGTCACAACCTTTGGTACTTAGATTGCAGGAAATCCAGGGCAGAGCGTGGAACTGCTTATCCCTGCCATGTGCATGGAGAAATGCAACCCAAAGCAGTGAAACAGTGTTCAGGTCACATGGAAAGCTTCTGCTGAAATGTAAATTAATGATCATTCCCATTAAGTCCTGATAACCTCTGAAGCATGTTGGAGGAAAAGACATAATTCTGCAAGAGATGTTGAAGAGGTGCTGGTTTGCTTCCCACCACTGGCATCATCTTGATGGATGACTCAGTGGGTTATAAAACATGTCTAAATGCCAAGAATTTCCTAAACCCTGCTAGACGCCAGGGACCTTGCAAGTTGGCCAGATCTCCTCTCCCTGGGGACACTAATATCCTTTATATACCAAATCCATGTCCAGTTCCTGGTCACTACCAGACACTGAAGAAAAAAGCATTTTTTTCAGTCTGTCAAAGACAGTATGAAACAAAGGTTGCAATGTTTTAATGATGCTAACAGCCTGTTAACAGAATAATGAAGTCCGACTGCTGCTCTAGCAATGGGGGCATAGAGTGGGTTTCCCACACAGGAGCCACTGCTGTGGTTTTCATAGAAAATATCAGCAGTATCTGACACAGCTAGTGGCTCTGAACCCTGCTGGTGTACTGAGCAGTCAGCTGCTAGTAGGTCTTGCTGGAGCAGGGGTTACTCAGAGGGTTATTCTGGCTCAGGCACAGCCTAAACCCCCTGCTCAGCTCTCCAGGGAGGCATTGCCATGGCAGCCAGACTCTAGGTGGGTGCTGTCAGCAGGTGAATGTTGGGTTTGCCAAGTCAATGCTGCTCTTCATCTCCCCCTTCTCAAACAAAAAAGCAAATCCTGCAGCAGAAGCTCTGTGTGATAACAATGATATCTCAGTGTCTTGGCTGCTGTTCTTCACCAGCAATGTGTGAGTACTCTTGAAACTGTGAAGAGGTGGCAAATTGCCCCCTATTCCTCAGCCCCTTTGCCCATGGAAGGTCCCTCTGAATTTTCTCGCCTCTTTGGTAAAGATGGGATGGGGAAGAGGCAAGCCCTGCCCTGCTTCCCCAAGCTGAAGTGGCCTGCTGCCTCCTCCTGATTTCTTCTTATCCCAATCACCAGGACCAACCCCCACATAAAGATGTTTCCTAACACCAGCATCTTTCTGAGGAGGTCAATCCATTCCCTCCAGCTTCCTCTTAGTTGTCACATGTATCCACACTCACTGTAGCTCCTAATTTTCACAGGACTTCCTTTCTGGGTGGCTTTTCCTATCTCCTCAAAGTGCTGTGGTGATGTGTATTGCCTGAAGAGCTGTGCCAGGCATGACCAAGTTCTGGCCCACAGCACCTACCTGCAGCACTCCTGTGCTCTGGCAGTGCTACATGTGAGGGAGGTGGCAGTACAGGCACTTTCTGTCTGCTTCTGAGCCTGTCTCTCACCTTGCAGGCTGTGCTTGGGGCACAGCTTGAGCTTGCCCTCTGCAGGAGAGTGAGAGGTGATGGGGAGCCCTGTGCTTCCTGCAGCAGCTGTGGCTTACCTTTGCATCTGCAGCCAGGGCCTCTTTACTTGATTTAGCATGACACAATTTCATGGACTGGGTTGATTTAGTGGTGGCTTCTCACAGAGCATTTTGCCATAGCTGTTCATAAGACTGGCTGTCTCCCATAACAAAATGTTATCCTTCAGAATTATCCTGTGTAAAAATGAACTTGAGTGAAGGGAAGAGGGAGAAAAAAAAAGACAAAAAAAGTTCTTCACAAAACCCACTTTTTCATCCACCTAAACTTTCCTTCTGCCACTGTCAGTTCCACTCCGTGATGCGCATTGGCACATTTCCTTTCCCTACAGCTACTTTCAGTGCTGAGGAGAAGTGCCTCCAGTTTTTGCAACACTTTATTTGGTTACTGGTCAGATAATCAGATGTAGTTGTGAGGAATTTGAGGCTGGAATAAGGCCATTTGGTACAAAACTCTTGTGCTGCCTCCTTTTCCCTGCCCTCTGAAATCATGCTCTGCTTCATTAACGCTAAATGTGTTTGCAGGATCTGAACTTTCTCAGTCATGTGCTTTAGCTGCTCAGTGAGGAAATAGGTAGTTTGTACACCTTTATGTTTCTGGGATCAGCTGGTGAAGGGAGGCAGTGTTTGCTTCCCATCTCAAAGCCTTGGAGTTTTCATGCATTCTTGCTTCCTAAAAGTGGGGGTGGAAAAAAAGCGGGTCCTTGCCAAATTCAAGATGCTGGTTATCAGCTAATTCTACTGTTTACTGTTCAGACAGTGAGAGAACTGCTTGTGTTTGGCAGTGAGCTTGAGTTCATCTGCAGAGTGCGGGACAGAGCTGCCTGTTTGTTTTCTTCAGGAGCTTTCTGCGGATGTTTAATTGTAGCACTCAGAGGTGATGTGCTGTACTGCTTCCCCCATGTGTGTTCCAAGACCCTTTAAAGAAGGAGGGTGTCATCTCCCTCGCTGTGAAAAAGGAAACCTGAGTTTCTAGACAAGAGGTGCAGGTGTGCTGGTTCCAATACATTAAGATAGAAGCTAGTAAACAGACAAAGAACAGTTAGGAGTTCAGAGAGTTCTGTTTCCTCCCAAATTTTGCCCCATGCAAACATGGATTGATGCTAAGTGATGCTGCTGCAGGTGTCTGAGAGCAGGAGTAGGATTTCTGATGACTCCTTTTCAGTGTTGGTGATCAAGGCAGGGAAATATATGGGGGGTGGGGGGGAAAGGATAAGAGTGTAAAAATAATCAAAAGTATCCCAGATGTGTGTGAGGTTTTCCCTGAGTACAACAAGCACAGGCCTCATGCAACCTGAGCTGGCATTTTCCTGCGATACCATGCCTGGAACTTTTTTTGTAGACAAATGTATATGGGTCTGGGCAGTGCTGCCTTCCAGTGGTGCTGCTGTGGCATGGACAGCAGTGCTGGTGTCACCTAAGGAGGTGCCAGGGCCAGCCCTCTCTGCACTCCGGGCTGCCAAGAGGAAATACCGGCCTCTGCGTCATTAGTGACAACTTCATGTTGTTGAACCAGTCTTTGATCCCTTCCTCCTCTGCAAAACTGCACAGTGGGTGGTAAATTAATCCCTGGAGTTTAGCCCAGCACGTATGCAGAAAGCACAGGGGAGAAAATAGGTGATGCTGAGAGCCCAGGGCTTTTCTGTGCCCTTGGTTTCAGCTCAGTGTTGTGCCACTGACTCGGGTGGCAGAAGCTCGCACATCCTTGCCTGTCAGCACAGTCCGTGCTTCTTTGCTCATGCCTGCTGGTGCATTCATACAATAAGCACAAATCCAGATGCCACTGCTCTTCTCACTAAATGCTGCAGTCATCGTGGAATAAGAGAACCTGGTTCCGTCTACCCTGGCTGAAACAAAAGGTGGTGTTGTCAGCTAAGTGGGCTCAGTGTTAGGAAACTGGGCAGTATTGCTTCATGATGAAGCCAGGAGCACAACAGAGGATAATGACAACTGAGGAATAACCAAATAGCAAATCTAGTTGGTTAAAGGAAGGGACTTGCAGTTCACACAACAATGGGAGGAACAGAGGCTGCCACATTAAAAGGATGAGTCTTCCCAGTTTCACATATTTTGTTCTATTACCCTTTTCTTTGTCTTTCCTCTCCATTGGTATGTAAATTTCCAAACTCAAAATCTAATGTGTTTTAGGGCACTCAAAGGGGAAAGAACTTTTGCTCTGTATGTGACTAGAAAATGGAAAAAATACACTCTTAACATATAAAAGGTTATAAGATTTGTAATCTGCTAGCCAGCTTGGTGCGAGAGCTGAAGCAAACTGATGCTCTTCCAAAAGAAAGGCTTTGCTGAGACCCCAGTGACTGGATCAAACTACTGTCTGCTGAAAATGTCTAGTTCAATCCCACTAGCTGTAGCTAGGATATGGCACATGACTGCAGCACATGCTGAGGATACTTTGAAGTGTCTTTTTTGCTTTTATTTTTGCTTTAAAAAAAAAAATCAAGCTGTAAAGTATGCAGTTCAGGAAGGTCAAGTATCACGTGTGAATATTGCTGACTGCACAGCACAATGAAGGTCTGTGCTGAATGAATTTGGGCTGCTGGTTCTTTGCAGATATTTAGTAACAACCTTGAGCAGAGCATCTTTGCTTTCCACAACAGTTCTTGTAATTCAGCAAATGCATATTCCTCTCAAAGACAAATTTATACACCCTGGCAATTGCTATTTTTGTGTAAAGCTCTATTTCACTTATTATTGCATAAGAGTTAGGCTGTGTACATTTTCAGGGAGCTTGTCCAAGGCAGAATAGCTACTCTAAAGACAGCACCATGGGATAATGACTTCCAGGCTGTCCAAATCTACATTCCTTCAAGCTTCTCCATCAGTGCTGTAATAAAAATTCTGAGCCACCTGGGCTGCATCTGTACTGTGTGGGAGGTAGAAACTGGTGCACTCTGCAGCCCTGCTCCCCTGGCTATCCAGATGAGGCCTTCTGTTGAACTTCCCTCCTGCCCACATGCCTGAGTGTCCTTCCACTGGAGCCATGAAATGCATCCTGATGGGGTGTGCACACACAGGCACAACAGGGTATCATCCCTGGAAGTAGCAAAGACTGGATCATGCTGGAGATGGTTTCCATGAGCACAGCAAAATGTCAACGAGGCGAGGTCCTGCAAAGGGCTGGAAGGGCTCCTTCCCAGGACAGTTTTTGCAGGTTTGGGACCTGCAGCTGGCAGAGGGATTTGCTAGTGCAGCTTTGAATTGCTCTGCCAGAAGCCGGTTCCAGAGGAGATCTTGAGCAGAGTGACACTGGAGCAGATACGAGCCACACGAAAGATGGCTTGCAGCTTCATGGAACAGGAACTTTCCCAACAACACAAAAGTCAGGGCATGTGAGGACTTTGCTATAGATAAGTGAAAATGTCATCCAGCGGGAGTAATCACATAATCAAAAAAAAAAAGCTAAGCTGCCCCCAAAGCTGATTCTTCCACAAACCTAGTTTTTGTGACTTCCAAGTGACTCCACAAAATTCATGGCTATGCAGGACTTGCAGAAGCCACTCCAGTAGTGGCTTCAGCTTACAGGAGAGAGAAGATAACAGATTTTGCTAGCAAGCCTCATACAGTCGGGAGAAGCAAACAAGATCCAAGAATAGAAGCCCTTCTTTCAATCTACAACAGTAGCCTTGCATTTCAATGTTAGGACCTTGAATGCATACAGCAAATGGATATCTTGTTTACTTTTGGTGTTTTTTCTAAATATATAGCAGAAAATATGAAATAATGCTAGAAATACATATGGAAATGTGTAGGAGAACGTAGATTTAAGTGGGCTCTGAACTGACTCAGTGGTGCAGTGGTCTGGGAATCTTTAAATGATGAGTTTGAGGACTGCTGCTGCAAATCTGAAGTTAGCCATATAATTCTGTGGGACATGCATGGACTCGTAAAAATTTACCTAAAACGTCTTTTTGCAGTGGAGGAATTAGCTGTCTGTTCTGTGCAATTGATTTCACTGAGTGTACCTTCTCTTTCAATGAGCCTCAATATTTAGATTTGCATTCAGGCCACTGAGAGAAGTCTGGCTGGCAAGAAAAGGTGAAGTCAAGGATTCAAAAATATCATGAGAACTACAGGAAGAAAGTAGGAGGGCAAGGGAGAAAGCAGCCTAAAGGGATTGAAAGAGGAAACAGCAAACAATCTCCAGGAAGCTGCATCATAACTTTTTCCAAAGTATTTTGCTTTTCAAATGTAGAAGATCACCTGCGCAAGTAGCAGTTCAGAGTGGTTTTGTTACCTTTGGATATTGATTCCTTAAAGGAAGATGTACTGCTGAGGTTTGGTGAAGCAGGGAGGGAGATTCTGTCTTCCAGAGTCCCTGTATTTATTTTAGTATCCAATGTCCATGCAGATGATGACGTGCTGAATGGCCTTACATGCGTTGCTCCATTTCAGTCACAACAGTGCTATGATGGAGGGAAGAGTCTGTCTGCATTGGAGTTCTGTATGAGCCCCTGGTGACTGATAACCACTCTCCAGTCAGAACTCACATTTCACCTGTAAGTTGCTGATGCTGTGGCTAAGCCCCTCCCCAAAGCAGGGTGAATTGAAAGCTTGAGTAAATCCAGTATATTTCCAGTGTGCTGCTAAGGACCTGGAGTTGTAACTGGTACTTCTCAGACATCAATAAAAATTACAAAGAATGATTCTTGTCCCCAAACCCAGGACTTGACCTGCCCCCAAAATCAGGGGATCCTAGCAACTGCTTGTGTGGAATCTTGCTCTGCACTAAAGTGTTAATTCCTTTGCCCTCACTTGTCTTGTTTTTGGTTTTTTTTTGTCCCAAGGACCTCAGGAAAAGCTCTCTTGATGCTACTCCGTGGAACCTGCTGAGGTCTGTGTATCCCCAGTGGCAAAACTAACTCATTTCCCTTGTTTTTCAACTGTTGAGAAGAAACAGCAGATAGTAATCAGTCTTTTCCTCTCTCTCAGTAGCCCCTCCCCTCCCAAATGTGGGAGACTCCATGTCATCCTGTCTTTCATCTGTTTCTGGTGGAATCTTCCACTGAGGACAAAACTGTTTTATTTGGGAGGTAGGGATACAGAAATTAGGTGTCATTTTTCACTTTTGTTTCTGTTTTGGTAAACCTTGTTTGAAAGTCACTCAAAGCTCACTGTGCTTATTTTGGAGAGAACACAATTCCTATTAAGCTACAATGGTAATTGTATGTAATATGTATTTTTTTAAAGTGGAAAAGTTATCCACAAATCCCAGATGATGATATGTCTTGCAAAGAAGATGCTGAAGACTGCCAAGATTCCAAGAGTACTGTACAAAAGGAGACAGTGTCATCAGAGGGTGAACAAAATGGAAATGTTTGCTAGGGGAAAAGAACAAACCATCCAACGCTGTATTTGCAGGCCTTTTCTTACTGTTGCCTTGAGCCCTTGTCCAATACCTGTCACAGATTTTCCCCTGGGACTTGAATACATTTGTTTTGCTCACTGTTTGTTGCGGGTACAGTGAGGAAAGGCGATGTGACCTGAGTGGGGTAGGGCCAGTGCCTCACCTGCAACCTCTCGCCACCCTGTCCCGAGCTTCCCACCACAGGAAGCCCTTGGGGCCTTCTAGAATGTTTGAATTTGAGATGCTGGAATGATGGTGTAAATTGAAGTGGATGAGGCGTAGTGCTCGGACACAGTACTGGTGGTGTTAAAGTGCCTGCTCCACAGGGCTGTGCAGCCAGTGAAGGCAACAACATCTGCTGCCACACTGGAAAAGTGGTCTTTAAAATGGAGAGCATTAGGGGGGGCTTCTCTGTTTTCTTTTTTTTTTTTTTTTTTTAATAAAGAAATAGAAAGTTTTGAGACTTTTCATCTGCCTGGAGACTTTCTAAGCCATCTTTTCTCAGGAGCTGCCATTTTTGTCCTGGAAATTATTGCTGTTGTTTTAATCCTGCTTCTTGTCCCTCACAGCCTCGTTGCTTTTCTGGGCTCTGCTCCAGCCCTCCCCACCGCCTTCTTTTTACCCCTTTTGGACAAACTGCAGTAGCCTTTGCCTCCGTTAAGAAAAATGGGGCTAGACTGGCTTGGGCAAGGCTCCTGACTTGTCACAGAAAGGGCGCTGCGGAGGAAACGTGGCCGCAGCTGAGTTTATTTTGGAGACCGCCCACTGGTGCCCTGCCCTTTGCCCGGGGCCCTGACACAGGCTCCAGCTGTGCCGGGCAGACCAGCAGCGTTCAGGGGCCGGTCCTTCTGGAGGAAGAGGAAGATCCTGGAAATCCCCAGTGCAAAAGAGCAAACGCTGCATTACTTTATTTCAACATGGGACGTGGAAGCTATGTGCTTTTTGATTTTTTTCTTTTCCTTCCCTATTTTTTTTTTGTTTTAGAACAGAGGAGAATCTGCAGATCTGAGTTTAAAAAACCCGAACACTTGCATTCCTTTCATTTTCACGCATATGTCATGATTTGGATAATCCTGCTATTCTAAAAGAGCGGGTTTGAATGTGCACAAGCTGAGGAAAACCAGTGATCACTGGGCTTCCCAGAGCTGTGCCCTCCTCGGGGCTTCGCTTTTCCCTTGCCCTGCCGTCCCCTCGGCGCTGAGAGAAGGGGCTGATGCAGCCGAAAGTTGGCAGTTCCGTGCAACAGCTGCAAATCATTTCAGGGCCATCCTTGGGTGGGAGCGGGGAGGGGAGGGGTGGCGTGTGGCTTGTTTTTGTTTTGTTTTCTCCGAGCATTGCGCAGGCTGCGGTCTGCTGGCCGAGGCGCCCGGCCCCAGCAGCAGCTTGTGACTCAGGGTGCTGGGGGTGCTCCAGGGCTGGAGGAGCGCTGCTGGGGAACCACGAGCCTACGTAGGCGCTGAGCTCAGGGATGGGGATGTTCCTCGTCCCGCCGCAGAGGAGCCAGGAAGATCCCTGTCACCACTGACAGTGCTTAGGCACGAGGCACACGTGTTTGCAAAGGTCTTTGGGGAATACAGCTGAAAAACAAACTGCCTTTTTTTTTTTTTTTCTTCCCTGCCATACTTAAAAGTCCCCTGGTGCTTCACCCTCCCTCGTAACGCTCCCACAGCTCCTCTGCCAGCATCTCCCTTCAAACCGCAGTTGAGCAATTAGCACGGCTGCTCCCAGGGTGCTGGCTCCCAGAGGGATCGGTGAGGGGTCCCCGGGAGATCTCCCCGCCTGCCTGCCGGTACGCTTCAGCAAGGATTTTACATCGGGGAAATCCCATGTGCCTCCTGCAGGAGCAAACCAACCAGGCGTGCTATACGCTCTGTATGTGTATATATGTACGTGTGTTTGCGTGTACAGAAAGATATTATTTAGTGGCATAAGCCCTCATTAATGGCAGTGGGATTTGTGTGGTTTACGGCCCCTAGGAAGCTATTTGATAGCTTACTCCTAATTTGCAAATCTTTGAAGCCAATCGCCGTACCTGGTGATTAAGGGTTTTTTTCGCAATAATCCGGTGCAGAGAAAAACAGAGGCCTCTCAGTGGTTTGCATGAAAAGGCTGCTGAGCGGGTCCTGTGATTCACGGGCCAAAAATAATGTGTTCTGTTTAAACAACGTTAGCTCTGTGATACAAACTGACAAAAGCCAGCGAAATTTAAAGGGACCCTGTCAAATCGGGTCTAAAAATAACCCCAGCCAGCTGTGTTTTGGTGAGTGGGCGTGCGTGCTCATGAGCTGTGCTCCCTCTGCTCTGCCAGTCTTGTCCTGGGTTGTGGGTTTTACTTCAGAAACAGGCTAACGTGACATTTGAGCTTTGCCATCCTGTTGCTCAGTGTATGAAATTACTCTGTTCTGGGAGAAAGGGTCTGGCTTTGGCGTGGGAAAGAGCACCCTCATCCTTGGCCGTCTCCCTGAAGGAGGCGAAAAGTTGCCGGTGTGGGATTTAGCATCCCAAAAGGATGTTGCAGCAACACAGCTGGGTATCATCCTTTGATTCAGAGGGATGGTGGCAGCTCAGGGTCCCATCCACACCCGATCTTGCAGTGTTTAGTAGGAACCCTGGAACCCTCAAGATGGAGCAGAACTTCTGCTCCTCCCACCTCTCTGGGCTTTGGAGGCATCTCGGGGAGTGCTGTGGTTCTCACTTCCCTACAAGCACCTGTGAGACGGGCTTCTTGTCATGAGATAGCTCCTATTCATAAGATAAGGCTCACTTTGAAACTGGGATTCCCCTCCTGCCAAAAATACCCTGTAGCATAAACAGGCATAGCTCTGCCAATTTGCACCTTGTCTGACCTCATCTTGCTCTTCCCAGGAAACAAATCTAGGCTTTCTATCTCTGTAAATGTAATAATTCTCCATGCCCTGTCCTCCTCCTGGGCATGTGAAAAGGTGCATAAAAAGAAATATGCACATAAAGCCTGTGTATGTGTGTGATGCAGCTGCTCAGAGGAGCAGAAGTGTGCTTAGGTTGGTTTCCCCATCTAGAGAAGAAATGGGAGATGGAGAGGTGGGTATTTCTCAGTACCATCTACCCTGTGCTGTATTTCCCCAAGTTGTGGCTTTTTGAGTCAGAAATGGCAATAAATAGCTTCAGGGGAATTCCCTCCTGCAGAAACCTCAGGAAAACACTTTTGCCCTGTACCCAGAAGCAGCTGCCCTGTTTGCTCTTCCCTTTCCAATGCACCCACCAAAGTTCTTGCCACCCTTTCTGCCCTCTTGATGTTTCTGTTGCAGAAGTCCCTGCCCTATGGTTGCTCCATCACTGGCAGTAGGATGTTGAGCATCTCCTTCCCCTGTGTACAGAGACTGCAAACCCCAGAAGACCCTTAGATCTTCCCTGCCAGGCAAAGGAATGAGGTTGAACATATGCAGCATAGGGACAACTTTCCCCGTGCTGCCACACCAGGAGCTGGCTAGAGGATTGAAGTTCTCTTTAACTGTCCCCTCTGAATTTTTTTTCCGGAGTGATTTTATGTTAATTCAACCTAACATTCCCAAATTTCATTATTCTTGCCCAAAATATTTACAATAATAGAACTTAAATCTTCTTCTCAGCATGCTTCAGTGTAACTGGAGCATTTCCATCCCACTCTTTTTCTTGAGGGTTTAGATATTAAGTCATAATACCTGACTGACTGAAATCTGAAGCAAAGGTGGCTTTGGAATTAAGTTAAACAACTTTATTTTAGCACACTGAAACTGTAAATACTGCTATCAGATTCCTTTTTGGTATTGACAACATTTACTTTTTGATGTTATTTCCAAAACAAAATGTCAGCAAAACTTGATGTCTTGGCAGGATTTTGTGCTTCTCTGATTTTTCTCTAAGGCTGTTTTCCAAGGGAGCTTGTGCTGTTCCAATGGTGGTTTTGCTTTGCTGTGTACTTACTGCTTCAGTCATCTCCCACATGGGGGTGAAATGTGCATTTTGCTGTAACAATATAATAAAACTGATTATAATTGGGGCTGGTAATAGGGTATTTATACAGATGTTTACATTATAGTAATTGATTTTTTTTTTGTTCCAGAGCATTATTCCTTGACTCTGGGCTTCTAAGTGTAATACAGGACAGCAGTGTCCAAGGATGAAGAGAACATCTGCTACCAGGAGAAAAGTGGCAGATATTCAGAATATCAGATAGCCTCTGGTGTTCTTCCAGGTGTTCACTGAGGGGGAGAAATAAGGAACCCTTCATTTTGATCTCATTGCTGGCACTGAAGTGCCAATGGAGTTCAAAAGAACTTTTCATCTTAAGAAGGAGAAAGGAAACTTTCAAGGTGTTCCTCTGAAAATAGTTTAATGGAAGACATCCAGATTATGGTGTTTCACATCCACTGATCTGATTCTAGGAGAGAAAGATGGACCAGGGAGAAGAAAAATAATTCTGAAGCACTTTTGACTTGGTATCATGAAGTTGCACAGTGTTCAGCAGCATGAATTCATTATTTGCCTGAAAAATCAGAGGTCAGAGCAAGTGTTGCAGAAAGCTTTTGTACAAGTCAATTCTACCAGAATGCATCCTGGAATACATTTCTGGAATACATCCTCCTTTTCTATTTACTGTCTGCAAATGGATTTAATGGTGAGTTATAGAATTAAAATCAGAAAAAAGAGAAGGGTGGCAAAATCACAAGAAAATATCAGAGTAGTCCTGAAAAAGCAAATTCTGAATTCATCGTAATCATAAGTGTGGAGGCTTTTTCCAAAAACTATGGAGTTAATCATTCAAATACAGTAAGACACTGGCTGATTTGTGTGTTCAATCAAGACTAATCACCACGGCTTGAATTTTGAATATTAAATGTTTGTGGAGTCTGCTCACAAATTATGTGCATAATTTTTGTCATGTAGATTTAGTTATTTGATGAATTATGTCTGACAACACGTCTGAAAGTTAGGAAATGCTGGTGAACAGAATGCACACAGAGAAAGAGAGAGGTAATTTCCTATGAATAGTTTATTCATTTCTGAGTTTGATTCCAAGATCTTCAGGTCCTAATTTTTCATCAATAGCCATTGATGTGTGTCTGAGTTTTTGCTGGATGATGTTTGTGAGGAAGCTGTGTCCCTTCAAAGTGAAGATATTGAGAGCTGCTACATTGCAGAGTTGCTTCCTTGGAGCTGTGTAGCCACAAGAGTGTTTGGTCTGCTTGTGTCCTGCATCTCCTCCTCACAGTGCCGCCAACTGCAGCCCAGGGAGGTGGGCAGAGCTAGTGAAAATTGAAATTGCAGGAATAAAACAAACAGCCTTAGCTATATGCAACTGATGGTTAATCAAGTGGAACTAGGAATCAGAATCTGGCTTGCTGAATCAGAGAGAAGCCATGGCTTGATTAAAGAGACTGAAGTGAGTTGGTAGGTGAGAGACAGTAAAATGCAGGACTTCATCAGCGTGTGAAACCAAATCAAGTAGAGAATGATGGAGCAAGAATGAATATGAAAACACTGTGTAAGACATAGAATCACAGAATCATTTATGTTAGCCGGGGTCCTTAAAGATAACCTAGTTTCACTTCCCTGTCAGAGTCAGGGACACTTTCCGCAAGATGGACTACTCCAAACCCATACAACCTGGACATGAATACCTGGGGGCAAGTGTTGGATGCAACTGTGGGTGGGGCATCCACAGCTTCTTGGTTTGACTTCAGGAAAAAGATACAAACAGTATAGTGCTGCACCAGGGCTGTGTGAGCTGGGTTAAAAGGCTTGTTTCTCTAAAGTATGCCTGAGGTGCTCTCACTGCTTTGTATATAGGAGATGATTCACTGGTGTCTGGCTGACTGCTTCCCTGGGATGCCCTGGCCTTTCCTTGGAGTGAAGCATTTTAGCAACCCTGAGGTTTGCTTGTAGGTAGTATTTGTTGCCAGTAGAGGCAGGCAAATTCTGTGCCTGCTCCTTCCTGTGATTCCCTCCTGGCTATACTGTGCACCTGAGTGTGTCTGTTGTCCTGTACCCCCTCGGCTGGGGTAGCATCATGCAGGAGGGATATTTTATAAGTGATATCAATGTGTCACAGATGAAAGCCCATCTCTAGCTTGTTTGAAACAGCATAATTCAGATTTTCTAAAGCATTTTATAGGGTTAAGGACAAGAGTAATGCTGTGATTTGTACTGTGCTTACAGAATAGACTACACAGTTAATTGAGAATGTAATGTTTTGGCACATGTTGTGTTTGTGGAAAAAGTCTGACATAGCAATCAAATGTATATGGTAGGAATGAAAACATATGCAATGTCTTTTCCAAAGCACTGATTTTGAAACAGTTATGTCAATGTAAATTTCACCTTGTTACAAACAAATACAGAAAACACTAGAAGTATCTCTGTTGGGAAACCCTGGGTCCTCCAATTGCCACTGACTTCCTGTGACCTCTGGAACAATGAGTCTTCTGACACTGTCATCATCTGCATCCTTAGGAATGTGTCTGTGATTTGCCACAAATTAGGCAATGATGGGCAAAGAAATGCAGAAGATGTTTCTCTCTCTCTTTTTTTTTTTTAATTCCAATGTCAACCGCTGGTTTTCATACAGGATTCTATCCCCTCCCTACTTCAGGCTTTGCAACTGAATCCACCAGTGAAACTTAACTGTAAATAAAAATGAAATCAACTCGACTATCAAAGCTGAGATACAAGGCAAATGGATCATGCTGATTTCTTTTCATTAACAGGATATTTTCAATTCTCAGTCTAGGCAAGAACATTAATTATTAGCCCATTCATTTGAACTGTCAAAGTCACACCATCCTTCTAATGAAGAATTAAGTATGGTAGCAATTGGGATAAGCAAACCCGTAATACAAGACAAGATTGTTTTAAAAGTGCAGTCACTGGAGTGAAACAGTGCTGTAGATCTCTCTGCTAGTGATAAGGGAAGGAGGCCTCCGTCTTTCAAGAAAAGCTCCTAATTCCAATCCCTGGCTGCCCCAGACACCTTCTTGAGTGAGACTCACACCTCAGGGCAACTCATTGTGGTATGCTTTTAAAAAAAGTCTCAGAGAGCAGATTGGAGGCTTCATTCTCAGCCTGCTGAAGCCCAGAGAGATGGCTCCTAATTATTTCCACTCATGCTGGAGCAGGGATATTATTACACCTAACAGGAAAACTGGAAAGTTTTGGGGAATCTGTGCTAGCTTCCAAAGAGTACTTTTTTGAGCATATGGTGAAAAAAGTTTCCTAAATAAGGGACAATTGTTTGAAAAGTTTGTTACCACCACAAGTCAGTAAAGTCCACAAGTTAGGAAGCTGCAATTCAAAAAACAAACAAACAAAAAAAAACCCACCAAAAGAACCCAAAGCCAAAACAAAAAACATACAAAGAAAAACACAAACAAACAAAAAATCCCCAAGAACAACAAAACCCGCAACAAACCCCCCACCGCCCCTCCCAAGCAAACAGTCCCAGGGTTAGCACAAGTATGCAGAACTTCACTAGTATATGTTATTAAAATTCAGAAATGTATGTACTGGTGGCTGAAGGAATCCCCAAGTGTGGAAGATTGGTGAGAGATCTGGTCAGATAACCCCATATTTAACCACTTCTTCATTCTTACACGGGCTTGTATTTCCCCAGGGGAAGAGCAGGAAGGTGGCTGAACTGAAACTTGCTTAATCACTCCTTCGTCCACAGAACCACCCATTTTACCCACGTAAAATTTCCAGGTCTGTCACCTCTACTGCTCCTCGTGAGGGGACAAGATGATGAGAAATTTATCTGTGTGGTTGTTGGACATTGTGGTAAAGGGCTCCCTGCATCTTGGTAATTCCCTTTGCTGGCCCAGGGCCAGGCAAAGCGTGGGTGTTTGGAGAGGCAAAAAAGGTAAAACGCAGAGAAAAGAGAAAGTGGGTTTGTTTGTTTCTCTCATAAGAAGTGAAAGGGTTGATTGGTGTCTTGGGAGAAATTAGTGCCCACCCTGACCATGCAGTACCTTCAGGCTTGCTTTATTTTCCCTTATGGGGAGACCTATCCATGATCAATGGGATTTATTTCTTGTGGAAAGACGGTTTGGGTAAAATAAGGCACTTCTGTGCATTTACATGAGGTAAACAAATGCTTCTAAGTGCACAGATATCCATCTTCAGAGATACTCAGAAGTCTTCCGGACCTGGTTCTGGGCAACCACCTCTGGGTGACCTCACTTGAGCAGGGGAGTTTGACCAGATGATCCCCACAGATCCCTTCTTACCCCAACCAGGCTGATGTGATCCACCTCCTGAGTTTTCACTTAAAGCTTGCAAACTTCCCTCCTCTTCATAGGGCAAGGATGGGTGCCAGTTCCCAAAAACTTAATATTGGAAAGAGAGAGGGAATACTAAGAATGGCAGAGCCTTTTCAATGCCTCAGGGTAATGAAAAGTGAACTCCCTTTGTTTTTGACCATGCTGTAGTAATTGTGTGTATGCTTTCTCTAATGATAAATGTTTCCCTAACTCTGGCTGTGACTTCTCATAACAGGAATATCAGGGGAAATGATTAACTATATGTCTAGCAGCACAACTAAACTAACAAAAAACCCCACCCTCAATGATGCCTTTTCCAACCCAAAGCTTGGAACACAAAAGGGGAAACATGCCAGAATCCACTTTGTGCCTTTAAAAGCTGTTCTTTCTCTACAACTTCACCTGCTCTGGAGCAAATACAGGAAGAACAGGATTTTGACTTTTTTTTTTTTAAAGCTCTTTTTCAACATCAGGTGATGTCTGTCTAGGGTTTCTCTGACCCTTGCAGTGCACACAGTGTTCATTAAGTTAGAGAAATATGTGATGTCACCCCCTTAGGTCTGGCAATAGCAATGGCTGAGGTAGGCAATTAATGAGTACCTGCTGCTGCTTCTGTGTTTGCTGAAGGCCCAGGGGACATAAGAGTGTAGGCTTTGCCAAAGACAGTGCAGGACAGGCACTTTATTTTGGAGAGAAGTGACATGATAAGCTGAGAACTAGTTGGAGAAAATATCTGAAGCATGGAGTGTTGAAACCCCACTATGCACAGCCTTCTTCGTTCTCACAGTTCTGTCAATGAGTATTTTTGTGGAAATTTAGGACTGCAGCATCTCAAACTCTTCTCTAAATGCATAGTTCATTTCTCCTCTTCCTGAAAGACAAAAGAAAAAGGAAATGTTTCCAATCTATCGCTTAAGGATAGTAGGGAGTCTGGTGGTGTCTTTGCTTTCTTGCTGGGGAAGTGTGAGATGTGGCAACAGGGAACAGTGTTGTGGAATGACTAATGGAAAGGGAGGTACTGTAATTTGGCATCTTCCATGGCACATGAGCAGACATTTTAGAGATGCTTTTTCCATAGGGATGAATGTCAGCATTGCTAGCATTTTTTTCTGGTTGTAATCAGCATTGTGAACAAGACCCAAAACTGTATTCACAACTGACTTATACGTATGAGCGTGGCATACAATGGATGTGCAGGCTTCTAAATAAATTCAGAGAACAAATTGTCTTTGTGATTGTTCTTGTTATAAAACAATTTTATGATTCCAGAATTTTACTGAACGGATAATATGTTGTTTCCCAAGCTGAAAAAAAACCACCAAAAACCCCTGGAAATGAAAATGAAATGTAGAGTTTTCCACCTGGCAGATCAACAGCTTTTCAACATTTTCCTTTTCTTGTGTTTCCCAAGCGAATGCCTGTTATTTGGAAGCATAACAAAAATAAGACAGAAAATGACTGTAGGAAAATTCAAAGCAAAGTCTTCCATTTAAACAACTGTAACACACAAAGAAGCGATGAAATCTGATTTCTTTCTTCAAGAAAGTGAACAATGCTGTATTACTGCACAACGCTCTTGATTTGTGGGTGTTGGACTGAGCAGGCCCTTTTCTAATGGCAAGCAAATAGCTGGAGTCAGTATCTGGAGGAGCATGCTGCATGGTGGCATTTGCAAAGCATCTAACATAGATGTCCACCGCTTTTGCTACGTGCTTGGCACTGGAGACTTTGATGGTGTTTTTACACGGATAGCTGAGTGCATGAAAAGAGATCCCCAGTAATGCTTAAGTACAGCCAAAAGAATAGGATTTACCCATGGCTGCAGTGATGTCTCCAGGAAAGTCTGAGGTCTGCTCAGAGGGAGGAAGATCTGGCCAGGTTGTTCAAACAGTAATAGAAGGGCGTTGTTAACTTTCAAACTTCTGAATCTGCCAGTGAACTTGATCCTTTTGAGGGAGCAGAGTTACCTATGTGGTGGTTTGGGGTTTTTTTGCCTTCTTTCTACTAATCTGTGATGTTGCACTTTTAACCCGAAACATTCATATGCCTTCTGCCCCTCCTGGCTTGTGTGCAGCTGTGCTTTGCTGGTGATGCTCAGGAAAGCACCAATGTTAGCAGAACAGTCTTGCACAGAAGGGCATCTGCCCATGGCACTGAGGCAGGGGCATTGGAGTGACTCAGTGTTTCCAGGGAGTTAAGAAAGCAATGTTCAAACAGCAGCTGTTAGGGGGAACTTAATGTGGCTAACAAACTGTTAGGTGGAAACAAACTTAAAAATGTGGCCAAGCCCAGTGCTCCTGCCCTACCAGGTCTTAGAGTGGCCGGAGCAGGGTGGTTGCTTTGCTGAGCTGATGAGTGCTTGGGAGGGAGGTTGCTGAATGCTTGGACAGTAGATGTTGGAGTGGGGGTATAACCCTGCCCAGCATCTCCTCAGCCACCAGGTGAGTCCCAGTGGTTTCCTGCATGATGGGTCATCCTGCCCCACCACCCATGGGCACTTTGACAGGGGAGCTTTGGACAGGAACAGGGGCAGCACCTCAGCACCACTTGTTTCCTGGGACAAGTGGTTCATTTCCATATGCAAGCAGGGAACACTGTCTAAGACAGGGATGCAAAAAGGCTGCCAGCTGCCTGGAGATCCCTGAGATCATCAAGAAGACTGGCCCTGTCCTGATGCCACAAGACAAAGTCTGGCCATTATGCTGTTTACTCTCAGCCTTTCTCCTTGGGAGAAAGGAGTTTCTACCCCACAGGGCCTTAGCAGACATGACATGAGCACCAAGATAGGACCCAAAGAGAAAACCTGGACAGGTGAACAAGCACCAGCTGTAGCAGGCAACCACAGATCTCCCTGTCCAAACCCAGCAGAGCCACTACAGCAACATGCTGGATCTGGAGAGTGTCCTTGGTGCAGGAGCAAAAGGAGCATGGCTTCTGGGACACGGTTTGCTTAAGGAAACATGTGCTGCTTGGGAATGCCAGGGGTGTATTTACATCACCTTTCCCCAGCACCTGCTCTGTGCTCACCCCATTATCCAGAGGGAGAAGGAGAATACAAGAGCCAAGGGCTGGATGCGGAATGCTTGACAAAGGTATGAAAATCTGGGGAGAATGCAGAGGAACTTGGGTGGTAATTGTGGAACATTTATGGGCTGTGGCAGCATCCTCTTCTGCATAGGGACCTCTCACAGGCAGGACTGCTTCATGTAGGCCCTACTGACCCTTCAGGTTCCTTCCGTAAGCTCTTCCCCTTAGCCTTCCCTGAAGGCACTGTGGTATCTGCTTAACCCTGTGGAAGAGGAGGGCTCAGATTGCCCATCAGTGTGCCTGTCCTCAGCTTATGGCCACAGTCAGCTAGTGTGTTTGTTATTGCACACCCCTCTGATTTGATTTGACTTGATTTGATTTGATTTGATTTGATTTTAAAACACCTGAGGAGCAACAAGTTTTGCCTGTCTCTGGTGCGTGAGCTCCCAAAGCCACAAAAAAGGGTAAAGAGAGTGTGATGTGTGAAAGCAATGGATCTGAGTTTCTCCAACATCTGGCAGGCAATTTTGAGGACTCAAAAGAAAACTGATTTAAGGAGAGATGGTTTTCAACAGGCTGTAGTCCATTTTGGCTATATAAGGGTCATTAGGCGAGACTTGATGCATTCCAAATCACTAAAGCTTGTATTTCCAGTCTTGGCTATGTTTTATCCTAACCATCACCCTGAATGCTACCTTTTATTCAGGACAAGTTGTCTTTTCAGCAGTATCTAAATGCATTCTTAATGTGAATTATCACATTTTATGGTAGAGCATCTGAAAAAGAAAGAGTCTTGAAGAAAGCTTTTTGCTGGCAATAAATTAGATCCAAGTTTCTGTGATAAGCTTTAATAGCTCTTCAGAGCAGATGTATTTTATCAATTTAAGAACACAGAGAAAACATGTACTGCATTCAGACTTTAAAAAAAGTATTTTCATGTTAGTGTGTTCACAGTCAACAATAAATCCAGAGAAGCTATGATTGTCTTCTAGTTAGACATGGTGCAGCTTGTGCTGTGTCTGTTATTTATATATAGGATGACAGAGGCACTTTTCAAGCCACAAGTTGTTTAACACAAAGCTGGGTACTGTTGGAAATGATGGGCTATTGGCCCAGGTTTGGTCAAGGGACAAGGCATGCTCCCAGGCAGATAACTCACCCACATGCAGGTTTATGGACCCATAGGGCACAGGAGAAACCTCTCTCAGTTTTCTGCAATCCAGTTTCCTGGCTCAAGAGCCTTCTCAGCTGCTGCGGTTGCCGCCACACGTGTGAGATATGTCACTGACACCAACTTCCTCCTCCTCTTCTTCCTCCTCCTCTCAAATGTCTCTGTTCCCAGACCTCAGGGAGAGAGACTGGCATTATCTGCCAACCTGGGCTGTTCTGAAGTGGCAGCCATGTCCCTTGTGCCAGCAGCATATGTGCATCTCACCTGACTCAGAGGGATGGCCCTGAGGGTGATAAGGCTGTAGGGGGTATGGGAAATCCCAGCCAGGCTGTCCAACCCTGGAGTGTTGATCCCCTAAGAAATCAACACAGTCCCACTCTCCCAGGTGTTTCTGTGCCATTTGTCTCAGCTTCTTCAGGGGAAGCAGGTCCACCTTCCCTGGATTTTATACGGTGGGTATGGAACATGATCCTTTATCTTGCCTTGTCATCTTCCTCCTTTTTACAACAGTGCCAATCTGTAAGTGAGGTGTTTTGGCTCACCCCTGCTATACATACATACCACCAACCAACATTTTTCTTGCTTTAAATTTTTTTTTCTTGAGAAGAAAGTATTTTGAAGAGAAGTCTGCTCAGTTTTGCACAGATTTTTATCTGTTTTTCAATTGGGCTATGAAAATAGTCAACAGAATTTTCATTACTTATTCTCATCAAAAGACACTGGCAAACAAGGGAAAATTTTGTTAAGCAAAGGGTTGATTTCCACACCTCTGTAGAGGATTGGGCACCCATAAATTTAGGCAAATCTCTAGGGCCTTGCAGATACAGACTGTGTGACTTCTGTGAATGGAAATGTTTCCTGTCCTACTGGCAGACTAGTTTGTTAGAGCATTAAGAGAACAAAAAAGCAGCTACTTTGAATTTCATTGTTTTCTAGCATAGCTTTTCTAAGGAAGCAAGTCTTATGCAATCATGTTGGCTGCCTGGCTTGAACCTCTCAGTGTTTTAATCCTTTGGTCATTTTTAGGCACATTTTTCAGAGGGGAAAATGTCTGAGATGTTATTAAATTCCCTCAGTCATGTGAAAGTTAGAGTCACCATAAAATAAAAAAAAAAATAGGCAAAGTCTGTGCCCCAGCACAGGCAATGTCTGCAACATGATCACAGATGGTATTAACTGCTGGAACACCCACATGGGAGAGAGAGACTTTATGAATGTCCCAACCACAGGAAAAGCTTCCCTGGGATTTTGAAATCAACCACAAGACACAGATCTTCAAGGAGCCAGATTATGTTAAACTGGGGTGTGTGAGGGAGTAGCTCTCAAATGTCTACATTTTCCCTTTGCCAAGGCCATCCTATATCATTTAATTTGCTCTGCATCCCTGAGAAATTTGCTCAGATCTCAAACATCTAAAAGCTTTCCCTGAGCAAGGTAATGGATGCCAATAGATGTGCACATCTAGAGCACACAAGGAACTTTTCAGAAACCCTGCTGAGCTGAGGTCAAGCAGAGTGAAGAGACATTTTCTCTCTTCATTGCCTCATTCAGTCTTCTCCCACCCACAGGCAGGCAGGCCCAGGCGAGGAGGTTTCCAGAGGAGCAGTGCTGATGTGACACTCTGCTGGTCACATCGCTTCCTCCTTTAATTGTGTTTGTTTCTGTTTCACTCTGCGCTTGGACCAACAGGGGTTGTCCGGGGTTTGCACTTTCCACTTCAGTTCCTTCTTTCCGTGTGGAGGAAATTTGCAACTTCCCCTCATGACATGAAGCCATGTAGATCATGACTGTCTTTATGAAAACCCTTCCCTAGTCCTGTTCCCTTTTAAGCTTCATGAGAGTGACCAAACCAGATTTGTTCACACTTAATTATTTGGCACAGAGTGGAGCAGCTCCAACTGGAAATGCTGAACTTTTAAGCTGAGTAGCCATCAGGCCTGTGATTCAGAAATCACTGGGGAAGGCCCATGTTAAAGTCCCTAATCTGCCTGATTTGGAGAGGGAAGTTGAAGCAAGACTGTCTGCTGGAGTGCCCCTTTCTGCCAGGGTGAGAGCTGCTGTTCTTTGTGTTGAGGATGATAAGCTTTGAACCAGGTCTAGACCAGATCAGGTAAACGCCCATATAATGTGTAGGAGAAGAGGCCTGCTGAAGAAAACCAGAGAAAACAGAGCTGTACTTTACCTTGCCCCTATCCAGTCCATCTCAGTGTTGTTTGTACATGGTCACAGATAATTGGATCCGGGATAAAATGTAAAAAGCACACAAGGATCACTGGAATGAGATGATTTAGCAATGGTCTTGTCAGTGTTAAGTTTATGGTTGGACTCTGTGATCTAAAAGATGTTTTTGAAATGAAATGATTCTATGATTCTCTTTCTGATCTGTCTGCTCCACTGCTCTTTCTCTGCTGGGCTGAGTCATCGTGGGCATATTTCCCCACTGAGATGAGCTTCTCTTTTCCTCTCTCTGGGCTCTGGTGCTCCTCAGGACAAGTGTTGCCTCTTATTATGGGTTTCTGTAAGGCCTGCCACCATGAGTAATGTTGTGAGACCCCTTACATGATTCTAAAACACAGACTAACAGCCCCCATAGACTCTGTTCATTGCCTGTAGAGGCCTGGTTTTTCTTTAAATAGGGTTGGGAGGAGATATTATAGAAGCTGCATAGAAAACTGCTTGCTTCTCTCTGGGCTGAATAGCCTCCTGGGTGGTCAGGAACTTTGCTGGCAGGAAAATATGACATTTGCCTTTTTCTCTTTACTGGATTTGGCCCCAAGGGGCAAGAGCTGGAGGCTGTGGTTTCTGCACTTGAAGATTAGTTTCCTAAGTCACCATCCCTGGCAGATAGGCATATCTACATATTTACTCTGGAATGTGATGGTGGAGGTTCTACTCTGTCAAGGTGCTCTCAAGGAATAAGCATTACATGTTTTAATTTTACATTAAGATTGGAGCAGGAATTTAATTTCCCTGTAGATGCAATCCCTGTTTAAAACAAAATCTCGATGTACCAAACAAAATCCTGGCTTTGAGTCCCAGAAGAACAAAAAGAATTTCATAGTTGTACACTACCATTCACTTCATTTTCTGCAACAGCTGAAACTTTGCAAGAGACAGCAGTCAAGGTACTGAGCCAGAAAAACTCTCTCATCCTCAAGCATCAGGTATCTTCTGGGCACGTTCAGATGAATGGCATATTCCAGAGTTCAGAGGAACAGAGTGAGAAGACTTTCTTGGAAGGGCTAAACTTCATATGTCATTGTGCATCCCTTCACAGCAAAGGAGGCTTCCTTATTAAATACTTCCAGTGCCAAGGGTGTTACTGTGGCTTGCTAAAGGATGAGACTTGCATAAGAGTTTGCATATAAACCCCTTGACTAGAACAATTGAAATGGTGAATTTGAAATGGCCAAAAATAATTCTTAGCAAGGCCACAGGATATTATTTTGTTTGGGAAAATTCAAGGACATGCAACCTCAGGGTGCAACAAGCCTGATTTTTTCTTAGAGAAAGGGACAAACCTCTAAAAGCTCCTGTTACAAATACAACAGCAGATGACTGAGCATCAGACAGCAGAAATAGTTTTCTGGACATGTTTCTATACATGAATCCTCATGTGATAATTTTTTTTTTAAATTGAATATCTCCTGAAAATGGATTACTTTCTAGTGCTCAGCCTAAAACTGCTCTGCAAGTCTCTATAGGACACGTTGGGCTTTGCAAAGCCCCAGCTTGGTGCACACAAGGTCTGTCTCCCACCACCGCCCTGCAAACAGGCCATGGAGTGGCCCCAGCTGCTTCTGAGTCACTGCCGTGGCACAAACAGGTTCTCTGTTCTCACGGGTGGGGAAATACTTGTCCCAGTGGTGTTTGGACTTTCCATAGCTCCAAGGGTGCTTGTGGTGTTATAAATAGCAGCGGTGGGGCTATTAAAGGGTGAAGGGCTGTGAGTAACACTGTTTGAATAGTGCGCTCTCTGCGGTAGATTTACGTTTTTATTTCCAGCGTTTGTCCAGCATTTATAATCTTCCCTTCCTGGAGTTCATGATGAATCTGGAAGGGAGAAGCTTTGCTTTCTCATTTTGTGAGCTGGAACAGTCCTGTACATTGGGACTCTTTACAGATCTCTGTCCAAAGGCACCTCACGGTATGAAGTGGTGTACTTTAAAACCTCTTTTTTTCTTGGTTGCTTTAAAATATGCCTTTCACCAGATTAGCCTGAGTGCTAATTCTCTGCCAGCTATCTCTGAATCTCGCCCTCCTACGTGTCATTTCTGACAGTGTAGAGTCTCCCTTCCTAAGCATTGGGAAAGAGGGAAGACAAAGGCAAGCAAAGCCTCTGCTGGAGGCTGTAGGAACGGCTGAAGTTAAAGCAGACGGTGCCTGACCTGCGGCATGAGGTGGGTCACGCTCGAGCTTGGGAAGGTCTGAACCCAGCACCGGATGCAGTGAAGCTGCCTCGTGTTTCCCCAGCTGGCAGGGCGTGGTCACAGATGCCACTGCCCGTGGCTGGGAGACCTCCCCGCAACGGTGTGTGTGGCTGCTGTGAGACAGGCAGCACAGGATAAAGAAGTGAAACCCGGGATTCCTGCAGCACAGCCTGGCATGCCAGGGGAGGCTGGAATCTGGTAGCAGGGGACACCAGCACACGGCTCACACAGAGGAGGCAAAGCACCGGGGACACGCCAGCTCTCTCCCTCCACACACAGCTAATGCTCGAGACATCCCTTCTAACAATGAGCTCTCTTGACAAGTAAAATTGGAAAAAAACCCACAAAGCCCATTGCAGAGGAGCTGACACAGATTAGATCTCAGCATTAGGTAAAATATTCAGCAAGAATACCTCCTGCTGGGTTAGCTTGGGGGAAAAAAAGCATGGAACAAAAACTCAGTGCAAAGGAAGATTTTTAGATACAGATGCATGAATTTGAAAAGCCTGTTTCTTAAAATAAGGAGGGCTTGAGAATACTATGTCTGGGATAAAATATAATGTGGAATATAACTCAGATATGCAGATGGAAGAGTATCTTTCAGGATTGGATATTTTGTAAAAGCTCACTTTTTTTTTTGTAAATAAATGGAGCTAAGAAGCCCTATTGGCACAGACCTCATCTAACAAGAAACAGCCTAATTATTCCTCAAGATTTAATGGTTTTTAATGAAGATCTCAAACCTCAGTAATAGGAGTGGAAATATCCATTGGAAAATGCATTCTTAATTTTCTCAGAATAATGTCAAAATCTTAGCTTTTTAGTGGGATCAAAGTCAGCCTTTGAGGAACAATTGGAAGCAAATAGGAGTTTTAGAAACACCTTTGTAGAAGCCAACAATGACATTTTTCTCCAGCTTTTCTCATGTGTTTCAGGTAGGCACAGATTTATTAATGCAGACAAGTGTTACCAATTGCACCCTGAGAGATCAGGTCCAGTCAAGCAGAAATCTAGTTTACATACCTTGCCTTCACCCCTCTGTGATTATTTTGCTCTCTATTAAATGGTTGGTTGGATTACTAATTAAAAAGGAGAGAAAAAAAGGCTTTCCATTTGCAATCATTTCGGGGCCTTAATTTCCTTGGAGATCTAACAGCGTGTGCTGTTGACACAGCTCAAACATTCACATCTCAGTTATCCCAAAAAAGTGCTGCAAACAGGATAATGAACTCAACACATGTATCAACGTGGGAACATGGAGAGGCCAACTCCAACCTGTTGTACTCCTCCAGCAGCAAAGAGTGGAGGATCATGCCCTGCATGGGAACATCTGTGCAAACACTCACTGCCACGCCTATGGAGACATCCTGCCCTGCTCCAGCACTGCCCTTTGTCACAAGGGGCTGTCACCAGCTTACTCTGTGGCCCACAGCCTTTCAGGATGCTGGGTTCTGGGGACATCTTTTAAGGTGGCAGTGTTTTTCCACAGATGCAATGGGATGCAGGAGGAAAAGAAAGCTCTGTGGTTGTCCTGGTGAAACCAGCAGAAGATAATGGCAGGTGTGAGACCATCTGATGATTGTGGCACAGAGGCTTCCTGTTGTGTTTACCTTATTTTAAAGCACATTGGCAGGTCTGTGCACGAGTGTGAGCTCTGACCTGCTCAGCCCATCTGAGCAGTCTCTGCCCAGAGCACACCACTGCTACCGTGGCACATTTTATTTCCTCCTGCAGAGAACACAATCCAGTGTCTGAGGCCACTCTTCAGAAAAGTACAAGTCAAGGGCTTGTACAGCCTGACAGAACAGAGCTTTTTACAGAAATGAGAAGTGAAATGAAATTGTAGGGGCAGGAAAGTGGGAGCTATTCTCTGGTAAAAAATCAGCGTGCTTAATTGTGCCCTTACTGTAGTTCAGTCCTGGGGTCCTCTACCATCACATTGGAGGCTCCCAGCAAGGTGCATTTGAGCTGGGTGACCCCTGAGCCAGCAGGATGCCCCACAGGAAGGGGCTCAGTGGAGAAAAAAGAACTGCCATTTGAATCTCTTGGCTTCTTTGCCGAGTTCAAGCACAAGCTGCAAGATGTGTGACAGCAGTTCTGGGGGCAGAACCCAGCGCTGGGAGATTTCAGACAGGCAGTCAGTGATTTCTGCACTCCTTGTGTTCTCAGATGTTCTGAAGGGTCCTGAGGGAGATAGGCATCTTTGCTTGTTATTGATCACAGTCCTCCAGCCTCTCCAGTGCAACCCATGTGTCTGACCCTGAGTTTGAGGGAAAAAGGAGTGCACTCTCATGATGCAGGGTAGGTGAAATCATTGCTTGGGGATTGCCAGAGAGTGCTGTGTAAGAGCCTCCTGTGTTCATGCTCTGAATATGCTCAGTTTTGCTCAAACTTCAGAAGACAACCTTGTTGTCACCTCTAAGGCAGTTTCTTTCCAGAGAAGATGTAACAAATGGCAGTAAAATTTGCCTTCTGTTCTCTGCTTTCAAGATTTCTTGGGTCAGGGCAGCACCCTACAGGCAGTCAAGAACTGCGGTGCACAACTGTGATTTCTGACTTGAGGGCTGCCTGCCTCTGACACCAGCTCTGCCCAAAGAGGGCTATATAACCCTAAAGTAACCTATCTGCAGTCAGAAAACAACCCAAATCCAAGCTGCTTCCCCATTCTCCAGCTTGGCAGGAGAAATGGAGGTGGATTATAAACAGAAAGGGAACATGTTCTGCCTATCAAGCTGCCAAAGCAGTCACCATGCTGCACAAGATAGTTATTTGCTGGCCTTGGAGTAAATATGCAAGTGTATTCAGTTTTCGTGGAGGAAAATGGACTTGTAGTCAGTATTTCAGGTAATAATGTCCTGGTATCCAGGCTTCTGAGGGGAAGGCAGGAAGAATCCAGTGGTCATATGGTCGTGCCTGGGCTGGTGACTGTGGCTTCTTGGTCCCAAAAGACAGTACAGGTGGCCTAGAAAGTGGCCAAATGCTCTCAGTCCCTGTGCAAACAGGGAGCAGCAGCACTGCTCCCCTCTGTGTAGTGTTTGAGGGATGAGAAGGAGTGGGAGAGAGGATGGTGTTTGCAGGTAGGGGATGATGTCTGCTGATGAGCAGATGTCATGAGGGTCCACAGTGCTGGTGTGGCCAAGCTCAGCCCTGTGGCTGGGCACCAGAAGAGGCAGATGCTCGTTTGTGAGTCCAGCTTATGTGGCATGTGCTTTTATAAATGTGCACGCTGCTCCCAGGTCATGGTACTGATTTCACCCAAGTTAACTTCAAATTGCTCCAGTTTAGTTACTGCAACAATTTCTTTCACTATATCACTTCTGCTTTCACAAAAGGTAAGAACATTTTAACCAGATTATACATTAGGGGGCAAATACTCTAGGTTTTGTTACACATTGTTTTTTACCTTTTTTTTTTCCCATGCTGTTCAACCAGCTCCAAAATTTACATTGGGGAAAATAATTTTTAGAGTTTCTATTCTATCTACCTTTGTGCTATTGAATGCCATTACAACTGCAGATTTCTGTTTCATAAAAGCAGATTAAAGGCAATGTGGAGTGTAACCTCCTTTGTGCCCGGATGAAAGTTAATGGAATTCCATTGTTTCACTCGCCCATGATTATAAAAATGCTGTCTTGTATTGCAGTCTGCAAAAGCATAAATAAATCTGTGTTTTTATACACATAGATGGTAACTTAACTGTTTCAGAGGCACAAGTCTTTCCAGATTGCTCTGTCTGGGTACAGGAAAAATGTAATGAGTAATGCTAGTAAAAGAAGCAGCAAAACAGCAATTTTAACTACCCTACTCTAAAATATCAAATGCAGGCAAGAAAACAGGGTTTAATCAGTATTTGCTCCAGTGTCTCTCAAAATAGGATTCCTTTTTTCTCTGTTGGGACACGGTTTACCATGGCACAAGGGCAAGTAAATAGTTCACCACGGGTCATTCCTTACTTTGAACTGTGGATAACCAGTTTTACTGGATACTTGGATGTATGTGACACCTGCTGGTCCCTGGTCAGGCAGAGGGTAAATGTAAGAATAACTCTGCAGTCCTTCTGTCTGAGCTGATTTACTGCACATGTAAGTCTATCACTAATAATAGAGCAACTGAAGCCAAGGAGCACTGCAAAGCAAAGCAGGGATTTGCAGCAACCAGAAAGCATGGATTTAAACAGTCAGGAAGAAAAATAATTGCAAATTGCAGCATAATTTAGTCTTAATGTCAGGTGCAAAGCATTAAAGAGCTAACCTAACAGCATGTGCCTGTGCAGGCTCACACAAAATGCTTGCCTGTGTCTTAAGGGTTTTGTTGGCATCCACCTCAATGATCCCCAAAGGCAGACGGAGCAGAGACCTGACCTGACAGAGACAACAAGGCTCTGGACATCCTCAAGGATGTACTTGAAGGCTGAGAGCTCTCAGCATCCTGCTGTGCCAGTCTCCTATTTAGGATTGATTTGACTGCTCAAAGTTCTGTTAAAAATGCTTTGTTACTAAATCCGCCTGGAGAGATGGGCTGTATTTACTAAACAGACACACCTCCCGTCATATGCATTGTCTTATTTTATGCACGTAAGCTGTACTGACACTGGAGACCACACTTGGTGGAGGATTTTAGAAAAGTTATTAGTAACTTGCAAAAAACTAAAAGCTATTTCAACAGCCATTTGTCTTTCAGGACCCCATTGTCACCACTCCCTGTTACTTAGAGCCAGGAAAGGACTCTCTCAGTAGCTTCTATTCTGTTTTCTGAGAGCTGAATGCTGGTTTCAGATCTCTGCTTGACGCTGCTGGCTTTTCTGCTTTGGATCGTCCATGTTTCAATTTGCTGCTGTGCTTGTAAAAAAAGCCTTCAAACATGTCCCCTTTTCTCCAACTATCTTTGGGTTTTCTCTGTTTATTAACTATAGATGTGTAAAAGCAGTGGTTTTTAGCTTAATTTTCTATTAACAAGCTGAAGTTGTTGAGTTGTTGTGGTAATGCAGGATAAAATTAAACAGTATCTGTGGTGGCCTGTCTTTGAGAAACATTCAAAGAGTTAGATAGAATAAAGACAGCAGAATAACAATTCATGGACCTAAAAGCACAGATTCTGTCTCCTCAAAAAATATTCACTACTTTTAGCACTTTAAAGGTTATTAAAATAACAACCTGATGGCTGTGCCACCGCTGGCCTCAGATGACAGTATGGAGGACAATGAGCTTCTGCTGCTTTGTGTCCATTTACTATAAACTACTGAGTAAGTCAGAAAAATGTTCCTCTTGGAAAAAGATGCTCAGTTGCCCTCAGTCTTGATGGGAGCTGTGACCTAACCTCTGATTCAGCACAGTCTGGTTTTCCAGATCCAGTCGTAATAGCTGCTGCACTGACGCTCTTTCTTTCTCAGATGTGTCAGGCCATGCATCAGCTGGTGATGCCCTAACCAAAAAGCATTTAAGCAATTGTCTCTGTGTCTCAGAAAATATTAATATTGCTAAATTAGCCCCTTGGGCAGCACACCCTGTTAGTGATTCTGGCTACACAGCCTTTATCTAAAGACCTTGACAAGTTTAAATGAGTGTTTCTATGGCAAATCTTCACCCAGTTTAAATAGACATGATTTTATCTATTTTAAAGCTATGCTATTTTACACCAGTCAACATAATTGCTCTTTCTTTCCAGAAAACAATCCTGAAAACTTTATGAAATAGAATTTACCTGAGATGTACACCCCAGGTGATTTTGCAAAATCATCTATCTTCATGCAGAAAGAGGAGTTTTACTGTTATTGTATTAAATGGTTTTGGTTTTTTCTTCTTAGAGCAATTATTTCACTTGATTATCATGGAAGAATTTCATCTGACATTGAGTTTAGGTGCACCTGAATTCATTATACTGTCTAATTTATATTTGATATAAAATGACAATAGCTTGAAACTGTATTGACAGATCTTTATTGAAGATAATTACTCAACAAGAATCATTCTGAATGAATTACATTGAAAATTCGCTTCAATTTTACAGCACTCCAGTGATAAGAAACATAACCATACACATTTCCTTTGCTAAATTGTAGCTATAATTTTGTTTTAAACTCTTTGAATTCTTTCAGGTAAATTTGAGCTCCCCAGAGAAGCCTGTAACACCTAAGCTCAACTTCTGAGACTTGATTAATTCACAATTCAAGATGATATTACTACAGGCAGATGTCTCACTCTTTTCCCCAGGATGGCAGGTTGTCAGTTGTTTCAGGGAGACAGTTTTGTGTGAAGGGCGGGAAAGGCGGCCACCTTCCCTGCTCTGATCCAGAAGAGGGTAGGTTCCCCATTTGCAGAGCAGGTAGGAAAGTGGTTGCTGCCATGTGTGTTTGGTGATGTCTCTCCCTTCCCCAATCCCAGGAAGGAGCTGGAGGACCCAGACTGCACCCCCAGTCCCTCTCCTCTGGCTGTTTCAGTGATTGCCATGGGACCAGCTGTAGGTTCACGACTGAGCATCTGCATAACTTTGGGATTACAGAGGCCTAATGCTCAGCACTATGCAGAATCAGTACATAGAAATAAGAAATATTTCTTTTAACTACAGCGGGTACATATCTTTTACCTCAATAGATCGCAATGATTTATTCTCTCAGTTTTGATCTATTTCTACCAAAGAGAGCTGTCATAAGTGGAAATCTAAGATATGCCTTCTATTTTCTTAATCTATTAAAATTCATTTGAAAACACTGGTAATATGTGTGATATAGTGGTTGTAATCCATCTTGTATTCTTTGGCTAGGAACTGGCATGTATGGAACTGGCTTTCCAATAATTACCTTTTAGAGAAATTTTCTAAAAATTATACTAAGCCAGGACATAAAACAGCAAAAAGGAGAAAAAGAATTAACAGTAAACCATGGGAGGGGAGAGAAAGGAGGAAAGGCAAAATATCATCAGTACCTCTGAAATACAATTGTGATGTGTTCACACAGAGAAGGCATTCAGCATCCACAATGGCTTGACCTAGTAAGTAGTGTAATTGTCACTCAGACACATTGTAGTAGTATTTATTTCATGTCATGTTTAAAAATTAGTTGAGTCACAAAAGTCAGAAATGAAGAATAGTGAAGACAGGAATATAGAGGTAGAAGACAGATGAATAGGGAATGATCACACTGAGAAATCACACTGAGAGTGAGTGTGCTACAGATAAATTAATTCCTTCATAGACTATTAATTAAAGGTTTATTTCCTTGTGTTGAAGTATCATTGTCCTAACGGATTTAGACAGAGAAGAAGAAAAGGAAAAAATGGGGTTGATGTTATTCATCATCAGGAGAGGAAAGCCACTACATGTACCACCACCTACATGATCTATCTCTCCTAGTAAAACACTTCTGGATTTTCCTCAGCATCTTAGAAATCATTTATATTATTGTGCTTCAGCTGGTTTATTAGTATTCATTTTCCCGTTAGCCAAATGAGATTGTTTATTGAGAAGCATTACTGCACATCACTGAGTATCCAAGCTATTTTAGTTTGGCTGTGCTTGCTTCCTTCAAGTCTCAAAGGTTGCCAGCTGCTTGTGCTAAGGATCTGAGCCAGCAAATTGTTGTTAGCCACCTAAACATTGACTGCTAGGGGTTTATATGACTCTGCACAGGAACAGGTACCAAAGGCTGCTGTCACTTTCTTGTTGCTATTCCCATCTGTTCCACCAGCCCTGCAAAACTCTTCATGAGGGATGCTATGTCTAAGGCACTATCTGTGCGGGGAAGAGGCGGGGGTCATTGCCATAGAGGCCATGCACATGCTCTTTTCTTGTTCTTCACCCCTAATGGGGCAGCTTCTCCTATCTAGTTTTGCTCTGCTGGCTCCAGTGGGGTTCTCCTGATTTGTTCCATCATGAGAAACTAGAGGAACAGTGGCCTTTTGGATCCTCCTCTTGCTAGCACCACTTGGATAGCTGTGTAATTCTATTAATTTCAGCTGAATAAGTTGATTGATGCTGATTTGATGAGAAGTGAATCAATTTCAAAATTGAAAAAGTTGTTGTACTTTTTTGCATTACCTTATATCTCATGTATTTTCCTGTCTCTACTATAACACACCTTTCCAGACTTAATAAGAGGTTGCAGAATTTCCAGTAGGCCTTGATTAAACAACTCTATATTTAGTGCAAATTTGATCAGCCTTTCTAGGACAAGAAATAAAAATATTGTGTAGGACAATGCAAAGGATTTTTCTACACATTTAGGCTAGGCACTAGAATAAAAAGTGAAGTCTTGTGTTGGAAGCTGGCTCCCTGCTTTTGCTTGTTTTCACAACCCTAATTACAGACCTGTGAATTAGATGCAGGAATAGTACTGATAAATTCTCCATCACGTTTTACTGCCAGTCAAGTATTTTCACACATGAGTTATTATATAAAACCCATGAACCACCTGAAAGAGAAAGCAGAAACCTCATTGGAAAAAGATGCAGTACAAGTTCCCATTGTAATAGCTAATTTGGAAGCTGAACTTTTCATCCATGCAGATTTTGCAAATAGAAGATGAAGGGAAAGGGCATACAGTTCAGCAGGTGACTTAGTCTACCCTGTGGAAGACAGGAGCTCGTGGAGAATGCTTAGATGTCTTAAAGAATAAAAACAGTAGTCATTGTCTATTCAAATATGTTATATTACACTGATAAAGTATAAATGTGGTTTCAAACAGAACTGCTGGCCATTAAACTAGTTGTGTTCCTCATCTTTGGGCAAGGAAATGTATCCTGGTGTAGTCCAATTACACAGTATTTTAGAAGAAGGATTTTCAAAAATAAGATTAATAGCAAAGAAATATTTAAAAATTTTAGATCCTCCAGAGGGGAAAAATCATGGAAAAAAACCCCACTGGGCTGAAAAGCCTGAAAACTAGGCTTTTCAGAGTATTTTTCTTTGTCTCTCTGTCTTTGAACTTCTCCTGATCTACACTTGCCAACCTCAGCTGGTCTGGGGCAGAAAAGGCAAAAAGGAAATATGGAACTGTAGTGAGAGAATGTTTGCATAAAGGCTGCAGAAAATTAGAATGGAGTTGAGGTAGCGACTTCCTCCGGGTTTGGCATTTGGTGAAAGGAAGCCCAAGAGAACCTAGAGTATGTCAAAAGATAGTTGGAATATCCTTTTTTTTCTTTTTAAACAAATCTGTACTTGGAAGAGAACACAGAGCAGTAGGTGACTGTGGTTTTCCTTTTCCCTATGTCTTCCATGTTTGTAACAGAGTTTTGTAAATAATCAAGAATGTTAAAAATAAAAGTGATATTAGAATAATGTGAGTGATGAATATGACTTCACCTGGGACATCAAATTGAATTGGAGCTGTCCCTTGTCTAAAAAGATAAAGCACATAGATTTCTGGGAGAGAAGAAGGAAACAGCTTAGTTTGGGCAAGCACACAGATTCTCCTTCTTCAGGAACTGAGGGAACATTGGACTGCTGGAGCATTAGAAAGAAATTCCTCTAGCAGGAAGACACCCCTTAGTTATCTACTACAGAAATTCTTGTGTGTCCTGTAATGCTATTTGTATCATGGCAATACAACTTCCAGCAAAGGAATTTTGGTGCAAACTTTTCATACTGAACATTCTCACTGAACCATAGTTTATGCTTCAAACAAACCTCCATGAGACAAAAAGTAGACATTCTGACTATACCCTTTATTCTTATTGCTCAGTCTGTTCTAAGGCACCTCCGGAGTCAAATTCGCAAAACTTGGTTTCAAGTTACTCACACTTTATGATAAATCTGAGAGTAGCACCAAGGTTTGGGGCTTTTATCCTTTCAGTAATGTTCTTATCTTTCAAGGTCTGCGATAAAAAGTTAGACTTACCCAGGTTTCCTTGCATCACTATCTGTGTTTGAGGCAAGTTGTTTTTGGGGGCAGGGATACAATTCCACTTGATTTAGTATGAGACGGACTTTTCTTGTTTTTACTGGAAAGAGCATTGGATTTGGCTTATGTTCTGAAACATTTTATCTCACGGTTGGAAACCAGATTTTGAGTTGCACATATAGTTTTGCTTAAACTCGTCACACTGTACATGGACTTTCTGAACTATTTTTATGACAATTCTGTAACTTACCACTTGAAGCAGCTAACATGAGATCCAAAATTATTTCAAATATTGTCTCATAGGTAAGGAAACACATACTGAAAGAATTAAAGGTAACATTTTTGGTTTAATTCTAGAAAACCGTAACTGGCAATTAAGTCACTGTCATTGATCATACGGTGTACTGGAATTTAATTATTTCTCCAGACTGTTGAGGAGATACTTTTTCTTTCTTTAACTTGTAATAGAGATATCTCAGGAACTGGAAGCCCAAAGGCTGGATGCTGAGATCAGATAATGTGAAGGATGTGTAACTACTGCACAGTAATGGCTGTCATAAAAATTTATTAAGAGAGTGAAGAACATCCATGCTTGAAATTTCCTATGATCTGATCTTGGCTTATGGTACAGGATAACTGGTTAACTTGCAGCTTTTTTCCAATGCAATTATGCCAAATTATCAAACAGAAGTACACTGTTTAGTAGTAGTAGTAAGAAAACGTACTAAAGATGTGCCAACACTGAGAAGTGTAGTCCATTAAAACAACAAAACCTCTAATGGACCATCCCCTATTTTCCTTAAAGAGGTAAAATCCTTTATTTGCCCTCACTGGAGCAAGGGCAAACTGCCTAAGTAAGAAATATGGGACTGGTTTATGTATGTGTTATCATTCTTCCCCCAGCTTGACTGAGATGACCCAGTATCTCAGCCCAGCCTGTCTGGTAGCAGAAACTCATGAGCCATTTTTCCACTACTTGACCCTGACACCAGCAAATAAATCCCAGGGTCTGAAAAGGACAGCTGGAGTGAGAAGAATAAGAAAACATATGGCAAGATCAAGAGATGTGTCTGGTTTGTAATCTGAAGAAATGCACCTTCAGATTTTCCCTCTTGCTCTGAGAATGCAACTCTTAATCTTCTTGCTGCCACAGAAAAGCTTGGTCACCCTTCTTAGATAAAGCAGTCTACTTATCAATTCCCACTCACCCATTACTTATTTCACAAGTTAGAAAGCTGTCAGCATTGCATAAGAACCATCAGCATGAATATTTGATGACCACAGCTGCCATAAGCATAACAAATCTGATATACTGCTAGCAGCCATTAAATATTCTGTTTACTCCATAAATGTACGCTTTTAGAAATCTATGGAGAGACACTGTCCAAGGAGATTTGAAGCTGGGTATTTAGTATGAATCTTAGTTTTGAATATAAATTATAAAATTCCCTGAGAATGTCTACAACATTTACATCCTCAGTGCATATTTCTGCATTTAATGAGTGCTTAGAATGCGACATCGTTTTTTGCTTCTGACTATTGTGTGATGAAATGCAGTGACTTTTCAGTTTACACTCTACTGGAATGCATTTGAAAGCCACATGAATATGTCTGAGTTTTAATAGGCACCAGTATTTTTAAAGGGTGGAATGATTTTGAATTGTTTTTTCTGAAATAGTAGGTTGTAATTGCATATTTTTCCAATTTTTAATCCTGTTAGAACTTCAGCAGCTTTGCTTTTATGCACGAAAATCTCTCTGGATTTGTAAGCAGACTTCTTTTTGTTTTGCTATCTATGTTTAATGCAGCAGAGATTTCATTTATCTGTGCTGGAATGTGCTCCAGTGGCTTATGCAGTGAATAACAGCAACTCTTTCTCTCAGGTTTAAGAGTTACTTTTAGATATCAAAAAAACACCCACATTTTCAGCCTGATTTGTATTATATTTATTTTTTTATTACAGAACTCAAAAAATGTCAATGGTTTCAATTAGAAATCCAGTCAAGAGTGTTTGTTATGGACCAATACTCAGCTTGTGAGACATTTAAGTGAAGATGCCAAACTGAGGCAACGATGAGAAGAAACTTTGGCACTCAGTAATTCCCCCATAGAGAAGCTGTTGAGCTTTCTTGAGGAAAAAAAGCAATTTATTTCAGTAAAGATACTGAGTACTAAGTCTTTCTTAAATTATTTTCATTCTGGTCTTAAAATGAAAATTATTTGCACAGGAGTCTTGGAAAGCAGGAAATAAAAATGGATAGTGTTCAGTCAGGGGCCAGAGCAGAGACGGTTCTCCTGGGGGTACCAAAATGAGCAGCACACACAAATTGGCAATTTGATGTCTGTCACACCCATGCCCATGGAAAGGGCAATAGTACTCTTTCCTCTTCTGCATTGTTGTTCCCAAAGGCTACAGACAGAATGGAAAATCTGCCTGGTGATAGTCAACATGCAAGTTTTACCATTCAAGATGAAACCTCCTTCAGCCAATGTTTATGCATTTACAGATTTCAAAACTTGCCACATTTGCCAGAAACCTCTGTAAACCTTTTAGCCACACTGGCTGCTTTGTGTACTTTTACAGACCTTCATGGCCATGTTTATGATGTACATTCCTCATCTCATATCAGATTATTTTGCACAAATTTTATGTGAAGTCCAGTTTAAATTGCTTGCAATTAGATCTATACAGTTTAAAAACCATAAGCAGTGAGCAGAAAAACCTTATTCTTACACTCATCAAAAGAAATAAAAAATTCCCTGGTTCAGCTGTGTCTGTCAAAAAGCAGGGCAGTGGTAGCAGTCTGAATTCATCATGCTGTGTTGCCTCTCAGGAACACTGGCCTTTTCTTCTTTGCAAACAAAGACTGTGGGTCTGATTGAGCTGGATATTTTAAATCTGCATCTTTAAAAAAATTGTTGACACCATTTTAGTAGACAAGGAAAACCATGCAAAACATTCAGAATGAGCATGAAGTATCAGTTGTACATTTTAAAATTATTTTTCTCCTCCTTGCCAGTGTTTCTAGTATCTCTCTAGGAGTCTGAAATTAAACCATTTCCCTGTTGATTTGGGTTGACTTTTTTCCAATTGGAAAGAAAGAAAAGAATATGCTTTCCTTTTTTTCTTCTTTTTCTAGCATTGCAAAAGCCCCACAAGGATTCTCTTCAAAGAAATCTGATCAGTGATTTAACACAATATAAAATGTTATGTAAAAGCACTAAGAAATATTCTCATAAAAGCCATTCGGGAACAAAAAAAAGAGACAAAAACAAATGTTTCAGCCAACATTTCCAAAGGAAGATCTATCATTTTTATTATTGTTATTTTTAGACTCAATCTTTTTCCTCCTTCAAGCACATGAAGAATTGGCTTTTCATATGCTTCTTATGCCAGAACCCAAGCTGGGAACAAGGTGGTTGTCTGCTCTTCAGCATTTGATATGCTGGAGTGGAGGATCCTGAGGGGATGGAACAAGGCTCAAAGCAACATTACAACCCTGGTCTTCAGGAGAGCAGGCTTTGGACTTGGATATTCTTGGAAGAATCCTACAGGAAACATCCCTAGAGAGGAAAGTGGTCCAGGAGGGCTGATTGATTTTCAAAGATCATCTGTTCCCAGCACAAGAATGGCCCACCCCAATGAGCAGGATATCAAGCAAAGGTGACAGGAGATCTGCATGGATGAACAAGGAGCTCCTTACCAAACTAAAATGTAAAAAGGAAGTATGCAAAAAGTGGGAGCAGGTGCAGGTGACCCAGGAGGAATACAGAGACACTGAGAGTGCATGATTGGGGTAAGCAAAGTCAGCCCATATGGAGTTGAATCTTTAAGGGGAGGTAAAGGATAACAAGAATAGCTTCCCTGGGTACATGAATAGGAAAAGGTAAACTAGGGAAAATATGGGCTTGGTGCTGTATGGGGCAGAAAGGCAGGAGACTTGGTGGCAAAGGGCATAGAAAAGGTCAATGCCCTCTTCCCATTGGATTTTACTGTAAGACTGGACTTCAGCAATCCAAGGGCCCTGAGACCAGAAGGAGAGCCCAGAGAAAGGAAGACGTGCTCTTGGTGCAAATAGACTGGATTAGGGAGCACTTAAACAAACTGGACATGCTTGAGTCCATGGGAGCTGGCAGGGTGCACTCACAGGCACTGAGGGAGCTGGCTGATAAATTGTGAGGCTCTTCCTGATAACCTTTAAAAGGTCATGGCTTTTGGGAGAGGTACCTCAGGAGTGGAAGAAAAAAAAGTCACTCCCTGTCTTCAGGAAGGAGGATCTGTGGAACTGCAGGCCAGTCAGCCTCACTTAGATCCCCAGGAAGGTAATGGAAAAACTCACCCAGGAAATAGTTTCCAAACATATGAAGAACAAGTAGGTGACTAGAAGCCAGCATGGACTTCAGAAGGGCAAGCTGTGCTCAATCAATCTGGTAGCTTCTATGATGACATTCGTGTGTTAGGCTATGTGATAGGCAGTACGAGGGAGGGGGTTAGATGATTTTAGCAGGAAGAAAAGTGGGAGAATAGCAGGGCAAAGGTATAAAAAGGGGTGGCTGTGCATAAACTGTTACCTGGTGGTTGTATGGCTGTGCCCTGCACCTGCATCCTGTCCTGAAAAAGCTGAGACTCTTTCATGTAGAGAAGGCTCAAGATGGGCCTTGTGTGTAAAAATATCTGAAGGAAAGACAAAGTGACAGCTCTTTTCAGTGGTGCCCAGTGACAGGACAAGAGAGAATGGGCATACACTGAAGTACAGGAATATACATTTAATCCTTCAGTCTGAAAGTGGAACACTGGGATAGGTGTCTAGGGAGGTTGTGAAACCTCCACCCTTCAAAACCCAGGTAAAAATGGCTCTCAAAAACTGCTCGTAGTTGTCCCTACTTTGAGAAGGGAGGTTGGACTGGATGATCTCCAGAAGTCCCTGCCCAGTTTTGTAATTTGGTGGCATCAGTGTAGCTGAGGTGCAGCACAGCACAAGCTGGGAGCACAAGACAGCCTCTCCTCTTCTGTCACCTCCAACAGCTCTGCAATTGCCAAAGGAATTGGTGAGCACATCGCTTGCCTCTGAAGGAGGGAGCAGAAGAAGTGAAAAGGAAGAGCTGCAGTCTGTCCCCCACAAGTGGCAGAGGGGAAGCTTCAGCTGTGCTCCCAAGGCTGGTGTTGTCCTGCAAGTGCAAGTGGACACCTTCCTGCTGCTGCACATCTCTGCCGCTCAACGTGCCCCAGTGAGGCACAGCTGCCTCTTGGCACGCGCCTGGTGCGAAGCCTCTTCACGGAGTCTCAGAACCTTTGGGTTGGAGGGGACCTTAAAGACCATCTAGTTCAAACCCCCTACCATGGGTAGGGACACCATCCACTAGATAAAGTTGCCCAGAGCCCCATATGGCCCATCCTTGGATGGGTTAGGGTGTCCAGGGATGCTGCTACAGAAATAAGACATAGGCACAAGCACCTTCCCGCTTTGCAGAAGGTGATGCAGCTGGGAGCACTTCCCAGACCACTGCCAGCTGGGTAGCTGCCTTTGTCTGGCCACACTGCTTGATCCAGAGTGGGAGGTCACTTGTGAGGGTCCAGATGCCCTTCACACCCCCTTCCCTGCCACAGGCCAGGCTCCTCTCAAGAGGCATCCCACTGCAGCATAGGGTAAATATTATTTAATCTAGTAAAATTCTTTCAGATTGTGCTAGAATCCTAAAAAAAAAAAAAAAAAAAAAAAAGAATAAAAGAAGGCTGCCTGCTAATTTTGGGCAGTTGTTACTGAGACAGTTAAATCCAAGGGGAATTTTATTGGCCTTCTGTAATGCAAGTTAAATATAGGGGCAGCAGGAATTTCCCTCCAGGCCAGAAAGGTCTCACATAAAATATTTGAACTTTGCAGGCATGCACACCCCATAAGGCAATGCCGAGTATTTAGTCCAAGTAACAACATACTCTCCAGTATTGCAGCAGCCTTGTGTGAGAGTGAGGGTGGCTGATTCCCTTTGTCTGTGTTTCATTCTTATGCTGCTATGACAAAGTCTGTGTACCATTATCCTTACTCCTACCTGATCATTCCTCTTCTTTGATCCTTTCTAGTGCCATGGAACCTAATTCATACTTACTCCTTTGTGTGGAGTTACTTCAGTAATTTCATCTGGGCTACTCCATGTTTCCACCAGCACACCTGGTGGAGAGAATTATCGGTTTATTTACCTAGTTTGTAAAGTTCTGGAGTTTACTCTCTCATTCATTAAATTTCCATGGGAGATGATTATCTTGCCGAGCATTCGGTGTAAAGTTAAATTTAAAAGAAATAATAAAAAAGGAAAAAAAAATAAGAGAATGGGTAGCTGCATTTCCTTCTCCTTAATTAAAGCAACTAATTGGTGTGTCCTGGAAGAACTCCTCTTTGGATAAACCAAAGACCTCCACACCTTGTGCAGACACCTAAAAGTCCCCAGAGAAATGTTACTGTTCCAGTGAAAACTACTACTCGCATGTAAGTACTCACAGAGAGCTTGCAGCCTAAAGAGGAGGGGAACAAAAGATGTCTGGTATGAAAGAGCAGGTCAGTGGAAATGCTCCTAGAAACTTTTCAGATGTTTTTCAAATGAGCTCACTGTGTGAATCACTGTGCTTTTTTTTTTTTGCTTTTTTTTTTTTCTTTTTCGTAATGGTTGTGCATTCTGGTAGAGTAGAAGAGTAGTGTGCTACAACCAGGCCTGGATTTTGTGTGCCTTACAACCTTGGCCAAAGAGAAACACTCTCTTAATTTTTTTTTTGTAGTTTATTTACTGGTAAACTGAGATCCCAGCCTGCACTGGAAAAATACATATTGCTCCAAACAGTACCTGTCGTGGTAGAAAGATACTAAGTGGAATAAATATGTAATGTTTCCCAAAGGAAAGAGTGTGCTTGTAACAAATACAACTCTTAAATGTGGCAGTTCTGTAGGATAAAGGAAGACAAACAGTTCCCATTAGCTTTCCTCCCTTCAACACTACATGTCACTGTGAATCAAAGTTCACAAGTAATTAGATATCTTAAGGATGAAGTTCCCAGAGAATATTGATTTTTAAGTAGTGAAAATACTCTCTTACTTATTTTGTTCAATACAGATTTCTTTTCTGTCTGCAGAAAACCTTGCTGGGAGCATATTTTCACTTGCCTTGGCCATACTGATGCAAGTTGGGTGCCACAGTAGAGAGGTCCAGGTCTAATGCAAGTGCTTGATTTAAGTATGGGCTGCAGATCTGGGGCTCTCATTGTAAAACTGAATCCGGAAAATCAGACTTTGGAGGGGAATAGAGAACGGGGCTGCCATACTTATAAACACCTACAGAGTGACAAATTTTAGATTATTTGGAACATCCTGTCATTGAGTATCTCACAAATAATCTAAATTACAATGAGTTATTTTTTATTATTAGTTTATTATTTAAATGGTTTAAATAAAACCCATGCGAAATCTGTGCTCCCTGTGTCTGAGTAGCTTGAAGGAACAGGTTGTGCCTCAGTTTCTTTAGGTGGGGAATTCTTTCAAGGGGGACCCATTTCTGCTCTTCTTTTGGGGAAGAAGACTGTGTTGCAAATTGCTGGAGGTAAATTAATCAATAACATGAAAAAAGCCAGCAAGATAGCAACACCTACAACAGAAAGGACAACATACACATGCATTTAAGCTTAAGATTTGTTCCAGAGGTGAAGAGATGAAAAAAGCCATACAAGCCTGCTTCTTTGTTTTGTAAGCTGTATTTTATGAAAAGCATCATTTGAAGTCCATGCTTATTTTGTCCTAATCTTCTTTCAATAAAATAAATCGTAAAAATTAGTATTTTTAACCTGTCTTTGTGCCACCAGCTTTTGATATTTAAAGAGAAGTGAGTTTAAAGTAATCATCTTGTACAAGGGAGAAGTTGTACCGTCTCAATCATGTCTTAGAGCCTTTGTTTCAGAAATATTACTCTGCAGCATTCTCCTGTGCCTCCTGTAGATATTAATAACACTGTGTTGCCCAGACCAGACTATCAAACAAATTTACTAAACTAACAGCAGAGCAGAATTAATTGAATCTTCCTCACAGTCAAGTATCTTATCATCCATATGCAGCAGGTAAGTTGGGCAACTGCTGTAAAAACCGAAGCCATGTGCATGTGCTTAATGGTGATAAACAGAAGTAATTTCTGTGCAAAAGCATTTAATGCAACGTTCCTTCATCTACAGAGCTCCTCCATCCTCAGCTTATTTTCCTGTCCACCTTAAATCAGGTACTTCTATTGGTGAGCTCAGTTAACCCCAATTGTTGTGTGAACCCCAATCTGCAGTGTGAACACCTCTAAGAGTGCCAGCTGTGCCTGTGTCCACGAGGAAAAGGCTCTCACCACGGTCTAGGCATGTCAGCAGCACCATGAAGGGAAGGTGCAATGTGTGAAAGGACCTCTCCTGAGAAGCTGTCACATCAGCAGCAGCACCCAAACACTGTGTGACTCTGCGCCAATGCTGTGCCCGATCCGCTTTCTCACTGCCTTCCTGCAAAACTGCAGCCATTGGTTTTGCAGTTAATTGTCCTCTTGGAAGTGACAGACCAGGAAATTCTGATTGAAACACCCGCTTAGCAGGCTCTTCTCTGTTACATGCCGTCTGCATCAATCAGTAAAGCTGCGCTGTGAAAAGTCATTTCATTTCGTGGAGGATTTTGATATTGCAAAATCTGGTTTCATTTCAAATTGGAATGAAACCTAAATTTCAACATTTTTCCATGAAAGGGAAAACCCTTGGGTCACTGCATTTTTGGCAGGCTGCTGAACAGGGGAGGGTGCTGGAAACCCTCAGTTTCTCATCCCAGGGCTTTCCATGTGACTGGTAGGACTGGGACCAGAGAGCCTGAACACCACAGGGTCTCCCATTTTCCCAGACAGCTGCAAGGCTGCAAGTTGGTGATTCAATTCATCATTCCCCAGCAGTCCACATGGTGATCTCCGGAGAGCTTGGTGTTGTAGCCCTTCTCTCCCTGCTGCTTTTGTGACTTGGTCCGGTCTGCTGCATCTCTTTGCTTCATGTCTTTGGATTTCTGGATGCATTCCCAAAGTGCAGACCCTCTCTGAGCATCCCCTTATGAGAACTGGGACCTTGGCATTCAGTCAGCCTTGGTATTCAGTAGGAGTTTTGGAGTTGAGTGCCAAGTTTATGAGCAAAAACTTTGTAGCTGATTTGCCTTTGGTGCCAACTCAGATCTTTCGTCAGAGTGAACTTGGCCTCCATGTAATGGTTTGCTCTCACTGATGCAGATCCTGAGACTGGTCTCAGGTCTCAGAGACTCCCTGATGGCTTACTCAAACTCTTTCCCAGAGCACCAGCTCTGTGGATATTCTGGCAGGCCTCCCCCTCGGGGACACATGATAGCTGAAGTGAATACTGCAGCCTTTGCATGAGGTTTCCAACCACATCCCAATCCACCCCCTTACAGCTCCCTCAACACTATTTTAGGCAGCACAAGCGAAATACAGATCTAGGCAAAACAATAACGTGTCTGTGTGCCATACCATGCCTCAGTTTTCTCATGCTGGACATTTTTGAGTGCCTTCTGGGGTCTTGTTCTCAGAAATGCAGAACCTCTTATCTCTGGACCCAATCCTACAATATGGACCAATAGCTTTCCTCTCCCTTTTGTGAGCCCTAGCCCCTTCTTTCTTCCAGCATTAATAACAAACAGTCAAAATGATGCCGCTTGGCACTATTTTCTTTATCTTATCTATTGCATATCTTTATCCTATCTACTGCACTGTCTAAATCTGTTGAAAGTGCCAGTGACCCATCTAATGCCTTACCAAAGACAAAGCTTCACCTCTCTTTCAATTATGGCATGCAGATTTCATCCATCCATCCATTACCCAAGCCAGGAAAGATCTCTGAAAACAAGAGGTCACGTAGCATCAACAGCTGGACATTTTCTGTAATCAGTCTCTTCAGAGAGGATTTAGCATGGATGAGTCAGCCTTCTCCAGTGGGCAGAAAATACTTTCTTCAGACAGTTTCTGACCACCAGTGATTCACTTGAAGAATGAGAGTGCCAAGTTGAAGCAACTGGAAGAGCAAAAAGGGTTTCTAAGGATGTGAGAGCTTGCCACCGTTCTCAACAATAAATGTACCTGAGGACACGAGATGCTGCGTTAAGACTATTGTGTGAGCACAGACTCATTCTACACCTGCCTCAGGAGCCAAATCATGCTTTTAAGGGCCTTGTCTGAGCATCTTCTACTCCACCTGAAGTCAAGGAGGGTTGATGGTATTTAACATGTCTGAAAAACAGGCCTAACATGCATTGGATTATGTTGATGTTCAGCCAGGGGCTTAAACAATACAGTCCTTTCGCTGCCTCTGACCATTGGCCAGTCTGTTTTCCTGCACCAACACAGAACAGTACTAAGAATTTATATATTACTTACAAGGTGACAGACATTTAATGGAAACCTCCATATGTAGGTCTGGGTACAGGTCTGCTTTTGTGATTTTTTTGATGGTTTAGTTGGTCAGTTTGTTTTGGTTTTGTTCAGGTTGGGGGCTTTTTTTTTTGGTTTTTAGTCTGTTTGTTGGTTTGTTGGACCATCTAGAAACTTTCTATGGGAGGATACCAGAAGAGTTTAACTTGTTTACCTTGTCAAAATCAATGCTGTGAGAGATTATGGGAGTGGTGTATAAGTACTGGGTAAACAGTGGAAAGATCACTGACATGAAAGGACTAGGTTGCTTAAGAAAAGTTCAAGCTGGAAGTGAGGTATTTCTGAAGAGACAGTATCTTTTTAGAGGAAAGAATAGAAAGGATCGCTTTACCCCTTCCTTTTAAAGACAGAGCTTTGTCATTTATAAGAATTCAGATGCAGTGTGTCTGCAAGCCTCAGCAGGGAACAATAATCAGACACACAGAAAATCTTCCCAGCTCTAAGGTTCTGGAAGTATCCTTTCCACAAGGGTCTGGGCTATTGAACTGACAGAAAGCTGCTGGAAAAGGAATGCTATTTGAACTTAAGCATGCTCATGGTGAATTCATTTGAAAATTCAAGCAGATGACTTCAGGGAAATTATTATTATGTTGCTTGCTTAGCTGCAGCTGTGATTTCCTTTTTGCACAGTGTAGACGGAGTTTTACAGAATGTTTCCCAGCACCTTCTGTGGTAATTGACAGCTATATGTAAACCCAGCTTATTGTTTCAGATAGCACAACATCTTAATTGCAGGTTTCAGATTAGAAATGGATTGAAAAATGAATAGACAAATAAAGCAGTAAAGTATTTGAAATAAAGCAGTAAAGTATTTGAAATTTGTTTCACTCATTCTTTTTTTATATGTACCCTTGGGTATATTCTCCTTCTACCACATGCATGTGAACTCCATTGGTGTTTAATGGAAGCTTTGTGAAAATTCTGAGGAAAACCCATATTTCTCTGAAGTTGAAGTAGTACTTTGATAACAGGTTGTATCATATGAGCATATGAGAGCCTTTCTGTCCAAGGGAATATTGTCTGTCTTATTTCCTTTGCCGTGTTATCTTTGGAGGTTATTTATTTTTAATAAGGCAATGGCATCAAAAAATTGCAGAGCTAGACTGTGCTGCCTACGCAGAATGGTGTGTAGGAGTCTAATGACTGTTTTTCCTCAAAAAAAGGTCCCACAAGTATGCAAACTGCCCCCAGATGACCCTGCTAGGATGACGGCTGAATCATAGAATCATTTAAGTTGTAAAAGATCTTTAAGATCATTGAGTTCAACTGTTTACCCAGCACTACTGAGTCCAGCACTAAACCGTGTCCTCAGGTGCCACATCTACACTTCTTTTAAATATCTCCAGGGATGGTGACTCAACCACTTCCCTGGGTTACGTCCTAATGTCCAATCTAAACCTCCTCTGACACAACCTGGGGCCGTGTCCTATTCTTCTACTGCCTGGTTCTTGCAACACACGACTGACTCCCACTCACTACAACCTCCTTTCAGGTTGTGAAGACACACAAAACCCGAAAAAAGCGCAGAAAGTTTGCTGTAGGAATGAGGAGGTGGAGAAGACAGAAAAAATATTTGGATACAAAGCCCCTTTCTCCATTAAGAGGATTCTTACCAAACAGGCTTGAATGGAGGATTGAGGGACTTAGGTTTTTTAAATTGTTGAACAAAATCTGAAACACCATCACTAATCCAGTAGACCAGCAATAATCAGAGAGCAAGAGAATACTGTATGACACTGGAAAGGATTTTATGCAGATGATGTCATTCTTTCTTTGAATGAGTGCTATTAATCTGCATCTGAAGCATACAACCATGAGGTAATGGAATACATTAATTGCTGCAAGCTGCCAGTGTCTCTAGGCTAGTGGTTACCAACGTTTTTGGAGCCAGCCTCTTAGCGCTTTTCCTCCCAGCCCTTATCCCCAGCGGATAACTTCCATCTTTGCCCATATCAGCTGAAATTTCCCATTTCATCTTGCCTGACAGAGTCTTTGCTGCTCCTCTGTGTCCCAGCTCCCCATGCTCCCGCTGCTTTTTCTTACTGCCAGCTCCCAAGAACAAAGCCACCAACCCCAGCAGAGCTTATTCACTTGGCCCCTTGCACTGCACTGAGCCTCACCTTCAACGTGGACATAACTCACTGGTTGGGAAGGGAAGTCCTAAATTGCCTGAATTGTTCTGCTGGCTCAGCAGGAGTGGTGAAGGCAATGTGAATGCAGAGGATCAGTGTGGCATGTTTACCATCACAAATTATGGAAGTGTGTGAGAGCTCTTTGGTAGGAGCTCATTATTGCATACTTCCAGGGTCTCAGCACTTGCTCAAGAGGGATCCTTGGGGGATTTCAGAGCATTGGGTAAATGTCCCTGCAATGAGAGAGCAAGCTATCAGCATTCCCTGAGTATGTCCAAAACTAGTAAATTATACTAAGGCAATAGCACTTCCATCTGTGTTTGGAGTTTTTTTCTGGCTGGTTTCTCAGGGTGGGTTTTTTTGGTCTAATTAGATTGTACATCCTTTGAAGCATATTTTTTAGTGTCTAATGTAAGTGCAGGCAGATAACTGATGCTGATACTCAATACAGGTTTAATAGTAATGTATTAGAAGGATAAAGATAGTCCTGGCTATTTTTATAGTGGTGTAAGTGCCAGGTCTCTGACCCCAAGATCTGGCCTGCCACTCCCTGACGACTGGAGCTTAAGCTCTCAAGTTGTAAGCAATCAAGAGACTTTATTTGTGCAGCTGACATACCAAGGTACTTAAGGTGTCTGAGATCAGGTTAAGATGTCTGTAAGGACAGAGCCAGCAGCAGCTCCAACTCAGGCCTTGGGTTGAAGGGACAAAACCAGATGGAGTCCCCTTCTTTCCATCTTTGGTAATACATCCACATGCTACCAGCCAAGCAGTTGGTAGTTCCAAGAGAGAGGAGAAGTTGTGGAAGAGGAGTCTGGGAACCAGGGTTTAAGGGATAACTAAGACAGAGGAAGATGACAAGCTTGATAAGGAAATAGAAAAGGAGGGTGAATATGGGAGCTGGGAGAGTAGAGTCAGAAGTGGTTCAACAATGCAAGACTTTGGAAAATCAGAACGACAGTGGGACAGGGGAAAGCAGTCAGGATAAGAAAAGGCAGAAGACTGGAACTGGATGAGGGGTCTACAGAGGCACCCTGGTGGGCTGAGAGACTTCTTAGGAGGAAGCTTTGGGGTAGAGCTGGGACTGTCTGGGCAAGGAGGCAGAAGGCAGAGCATTCATCAGGGGCAGGAAGACTGTACAGCAAGGAGATGCTTGTGAAGCAGAAGGACTGAGAAGAGGAAGAGATTCAGGTAAGGAAAAGTGTAGTTTGGCAAAGAGCTTCAGATGGGGATTCACAGCCCAAAGGAGGAAGGAAGGGATTCAGCTGACAAGGAGAAATGGATAGGGAGTGCCAAAGGAAAAGAATCAAAGCAGGAACGTCATAGTGGGGTGGGACAGAGTCAGTCAAGCTCAGAAAGGAAAAGCAGAAGAGCATGTGTCCCAATGGACATCAGTGATAAATGATGCCCCTCAGCAGTCCGTACTGGGACTAGTGTTATTTAATAACTTCATTAATGATACAGACAAAGGGATTGAGTGCATCCTCAGCAAATTTGCAGAAGACACCAAGCTGAGTGGTGCAGTTGACAAACCTGGAGGATGGGATGCTATCCAGAGGGACCTAGACAGGGTTGAGAAGTGGCCCATGGGAATCTCATGAGGTTTAATAAGACAAAGAGCAAAGTCCTGCACAAAGTCCTTGAGTGGGACAACTCCTGATAGGCTGGGGGATGAACAGCTGAAGAGTAGCCCTGTTGAGAAGGACTTGGGAGTCCAGGTGGATGAGAGGCTGGACACAAGCCAGCAATGTGTTCTTCCAGCCCAGAAAGCCAAATATGTCCTGGGCTGCATCCAAAGGAATGTGGCCAGTAGGGTGAGGGAGGGGATTCTGCCCCTCTGCTCTGCTCTAGTGAGACCCCACCTGGAACACCGCTCTGGGGTTCCCAACACAGAAATGACATGGACCTGCTGGAGCAAGTCCAGAGGAGGCCACCAGGATGATCAGAGGGATGGAGCACTTCTCCTATGAGGAAAGGCTGAGAGAATTGTGTTTTTTCAGCCTGGAAAAGAGAAGGGTTCGGTATGACCTAATTGTGACCTTCCAGTACTTGAAGGGAATGTAAAAGAAAGATGGAGAGGGACTTTTTACAAGGGCATGCAGTGACAGGACAAGGGAGAATGGCTTCAGATTGAAAGAGGGTGGGTTTAGATCAGATATTAGGGAAAAATTCTTGACTGTGGCGGGGCTGGGGCACTGGCACAGGTTGCCCAGAGAAGCTGTGGCTGCCCCATTCCTGCAAAGTGTTCAAGGCCAGGCTGGACAGACTCTGATCAACCTGCCCTTAGCAATGGGGTTAGAACCACACAATCTGTAAGGTTCCTGTCATACCAAACCACTCTACAATTCCATGACTCTGTTTGCCTCTTGCAGCATATATTTCTTTGGCTCATACAGTGTCAGCAAGGAGCACTGAAACCCACTGGCAAAGTGTGTGTTTGTGTGTTTGTGGTATACACACACACATACACAAAGGTGCATACCAGGTGAGAGCCTGTCAGATATACCAGTCAAATACTAATGGAAACTGTCCTTTAGCTAAAGTAGGTGATGTCTTCAAGAACAGTATGCAGGCTCTTGTATGCTGGGGTACTGAGAGAAAACAGCAGCACATTTCTCGGCTTTCAGTGTATTTTTATAAACTTAGGAAAAAATGGCCATTTAAAAAAATTTTTCCTTATGAATGTTTAAAAATATCAAGTACTTACTTTTTGGGCAATGCTAGAATTAAGCTTGCAAAATGCTCTCAGCCCCGAGACCTATAATTTTAACTGCATCATCATACACACTTTTTTCCTCAGGAAACTTCTTTGCTGAAGGTGCAGGATGGATCTGCTCTGGGACATATCCAGGTTCCCCTTCCTTGTACTATATAGAAATTGGCAAATGGGAATTGAATGAGATGAAGAACTGAGGATGGAGACTAGAGATTGTCAGAGCTGTATCTTGGTTCTGCTCTAATTCCTATATGATGTTAATCAAGCTTTGACAGTTTGACAGCTTATTTAAAGAAGTGTGTTTCTTATATACCATATTCCAGATTTCAGGTGCTGATGCTTATGTTTGCAGCAAAAGTCAATGTAAGTTGTTCCCTTGTCAAGTAAAGTGCTGTATAATGCTAAAGCTGCTTAAAAAAAATCATTTAAAATTAATGAACAAATGGGTATTTGTGATACTAGAGTGGCGGGTGTTATGGATATTAGTAATTCTGTCTGCACCACAGGGTTTGAGTGGCACCATTGCTAAGGCTTTGGTGCCATGCCTTGAGCAATATGGCAAAAAGGAATATTGAACAGGAGCTCATTAATGGTGCAATCACACACAATTTTCTGGCTGCAGCAGATCCTGTCTCATGGGTTGCTGACCGCTCAGGTCTGCTGGTAGAAGAGAACATCTCACGGTTCCTCGGCTTTGCAAAAATGATCTGCCTTGGCGTGGGCACTGCTTTGACTGCCATTTAAAAGCACACACACCCCCGTGCTGCCCCCCCAAAAAACTGGATCATTTGACAGAATTTGAGTTAGGAAGTGACTACAGATGGAGCTGTGCTGGCAGATCAGAAAGTGTGATTATGTCCCTGGTAGAAAAGGGGTGCTGAGCAGCTGGTGGTAGCACCAGGGCAGTGACTCTTTCTTGGGACAAGCTGTGATCAAAACACATCTGATCCTGTCTCACTGGGGTCCCACCCTCAGCAACACGCAGAGCATGGGGATGCCTTCATGCAGAGCAAAGGAGCACAACACAATGTTGGGCTCCAATACTCACTTACACAGGACTAAACTGTGCTGCACAGGTGACGTTTCTTGTGGTGTTTCCCAACTGCTAAGTGGTGAACTTTACAGTGTGAAATGTATTCTGAGCACATTTTTATATGTCAGTACACATGGAAATACACGTTACATAAGGTATATGTATGTCATGCATATGTATGGATATATTTTTTTGCTACCTTTTCTTTGCTATGCACTAGGAAATACTCAAGGGGCAGATGAATCAGTCCTATAGCCCAGTCAAAATCACAGTGAGTCTATCAAGTAGACCTCACAGGGAACATTTAAATCCCATAGGCATTTCAGAGACACTTAGTAACTTCTGGTGCTCCTTAAATATTAACAGCTGCTCTGGACTGTTGGACAAAAGATCATTTGGAAAGCGTTTGGTGCAGATCCATGACATAATGGTGTCTCAGCTGAAGGGGAATGATTCCTTTAATCAATAATTCCTAAATCATTGTGTAGGAGTTGCTAAGTATTGTGTCCCAAGTCTCCGCAGCAGATACAAGGCATAACTGGGATAGGGTGGTGGTGCTGGGGGGAGTAGAAAAGGGAAATGGTTTTTAAACCATGCCCATAATCTGAATCTTAGGCCAGAAGCAGCCAAAACAAGTTTCCTAACAGAAGGTGGAGCCTGAAAGCTTCTTTGATTTGTGCCAGCTGCTGGTGGTCCCAAGAGCAGTTTGAATGGAGAAGCAAAGAGGCCGAGGGCAGCAACCAAGCATCGACTAGTGGTGAGGATGTCGTAGTCTCCATCCTTATGCCATCCTCAGAGAAGATAAAAGGATATATAAGGTGCTCTGCTAACTTCATATTAGCAATTGAGGCAACTTCCCCAGAGTGAAGCCAGATGGCTTTCAGGACATTTTGGTTTGTCTCTGCTGTTCCAAAAGACTGTAGTGAAGATACGTGGGCTGAGCTGGGAAACCTGCCCCTCTGCTCTGGTGTACCTTGAGTGATATTCATGTATGAAATACATCTGTTTTGACTGAGAAGGATTTACCAATGGCAAGGAGGTTTGACATTGGCAGAACTATAATTCCCACCACCTGGTACAGTTTTCTGCACTGAAAGAAGGACTGGAAGGTAGTTAGAGCTCAAGACCCATTTTAGAGAAATTTAAAAGACAAGAGGTACACCACTACAGTGACACGGGTCTTGTGCACAAGCCTTGAAATGCCTCACAAGACACTTCACCACTTTACCACACAAACCTTCCCTGGGGGAACTAATTTTGCCTGTTGGGAGAAAAATAATCTATTCTTCTTCAAATGAGAAAATCTGAGTTTAAAAATGGAAATCATCTTCTGACAAAGTGCACTACAAAGGTGGAGAAAGCTTCCTGTGGCACTCTTGATGTGATAACCTAGAATAAATGCCAGTTGGTTGAAGAGGCTGTCCACATGGTAACCATTCATGCTATGTACAAGTGATGCAATTGATTTTTGTAATCCCAGACAAAAGTAGACTCTTCTGAAGCATTGTCAGCCTGTGAAAAGCTTCCAAAGACCAAAGCTGCTGCTGAAAAGCCAATGGTGTGGCCAACTTCCAGCTTGGCATCTGCTGCTAATGTTCCATCTACCTAAAATTGCCATTATAACATAGTTAGAAAAGGCGTTTTTCATTTCCTGCTCTGCACTGATGTGTAGAGTTACTGTGTGCTGTTAGCAACTGAGTGCTGGTTTTCACTTCAGGAACAGATGCCTTTTATTGAAGGCTGGATCCTGGCAGCCCCTCCATAATTACAGAGATGGAAAAGGGTGCAAGAAGCTGCCTGGACTCAAATGTGCATGTACGGTGCTCTTCCCATCAAGTTTGGTTTTCTTTTTCCAGTTTCCTCATCTTTGGTTTCTCTCATGTGAGGCTTCTCTTCTGATAAGAATATGCTCATTAGTGAGAAGAGGAGCCCTCACCGCCATCTCTCCAGCATGTGAGAGTGCTCCTGGATGCAGGTAGCTGCAGTCCCTGCCCAAATCTTCCATGTGAAATTGTTGGTTCAAGTGTTATGGGCTGCTCTATAGTTTCTAAAATATTTCAGACCTCCTCCATTAAGACGTGCTAAGCAGCTTCCAGTCTCTACAGATCAGGGCATGATGGGCACTCGTGGTGGCCAAAGTTCAGTGTGAATCAGATTCATTTTCTCTGAAGCAATTTGAGAAGCTGAAACTGTCCTTGTCCTCTCCCTGGATAATCTCCTCCTCACGGTGGTCATGAATCATCCTTGAGTAACTTTTCCAGAGAGATTGTTTTGAAGTTCTGTTGAGTCATCTGTGCAATCTGGGAGAGTTTGCTGTATCCTGGCTCCACACCTGCATTTTCCAGAACAACCCAGAGGGAAATGCCCTATGCAGACACTCATGGTGTCCTGCTTGCTCACATGCAGTACCATACACCATTCTTGGTCACCCCCATCTCTTTTCAAAGGTACTGCAGCTTTTGCAGCATTCTTGCTTTCCAGGTTTTGGCTAAGCCAGGTCATAAGCACACGTTTACTGTGAGGCTGTCTCTGCTGGTTGAAGATAATGCCTCCCCGAGGTACTGGTGACTGTCCAGGTGCGGAGGTCTCCATTCCCACTGATCAGCCAGCAGGTGGAAATGTGTTTACGTACACCATTTACTTCTTTACACAATGAACTCAGTTATCTCCAAGATAACTCAAGAAGGCAGTCTGAACTAGCCCATGTGCAGTGGAGCAGCTCAAGGGGTGTCCACACAACCCCTTCTGCTGGCAAAGCAGGAGCTATGAACTTCAGGTGGGACTCCGACACACACAGTCACAGTTGAAAAAGTAATGTGAGTAGAAAACATTTATCCACAGCCTGGAAGTCCAGCTGACTGCAACCTGGTCCATTTGAGGTAATGCTAGCACACAGACAGGATTTTAAATATTAAAAGATTCCAGCATAAATGGAATTAAAAACTAATTACACAAACTTGCAATGAAGGGGAAAGAATAAACATAATAACTGAACTCTGTTAAGGGATTTGCATTTGTACAGGAACATTTACAAAACTAAATATTTTAAAAATTGTTTCAGAAAATTTGGCCAGGAATAAATATCACATAAAATCAGACTGTAAATACAGAGAAAACCAAATTAAGCTGAGACATGAGGTAAAGTAAGTTATTAATAAGAATTTTTTTTAGTATTTTGTATACTTTTTTTCAACAGCCCTGAAATGTCTTACTGCAGGATAATTAGAATATAATCTTGTTCCAGGAAATCCAGCACTTGCAAGCCCAGCCCTGTGTGTGTTTGCATTCAAGTCTGTCTGCACTCTGCTTGGAATACCCTGGCTGATGTGCCAGATACTCACTAGTATCTGCTAGAGAGCAGAAAGAAGGCAAACAGCACCAATTTTTCAGTTGATTTTTAACTTAGCAAGGAGTACAGGTGCCACTAAAGACCATAAAAGGTAGAGAGCAGTCTGGAAAAGTTATCCTTGTGGAATGGAAAATCAAAGGGAGAATCAGTTTGGGGAAAACAGTCTAAAACATAACAGGTAGTAGTAGAAGTACAAAGCAGTAATGCAAACAAAACTAAAAAAAGCAAGAAAGACTGTAGAAGTATGTTGGAAGTGCAGAACAATTCTTTCCAGATTTATAACGATTTGTAGACAAGCAAACTAGAAAGTTCTTGAATAGATTTTAAAGTAGCCTGGATGCAAATTGGAATGTAGGCCGTATTATTTGCAGCTTGAAAGTTTTGCTTAAAAGTCCTTCCAATCCCTTTTTTGCAGCTGTGTCTTTCTTTAACTTCCTGATCTTTTGCTTGCTGTGTGACATCAGAGACGTTTTTAGAGTTAAGGTCTATTCCAAGCCTTAGAGGTTCTAAAATCATAAGCCAGATGTTTGGAAATGGAGAGGGGGGCTTATGAAACAGAGAATTAACATAGTGACATATATGTTGCATATATATATATATATATATATACACACACATACATACACGCCCACACACAAGTATGTTTTGCAGTTTCTTTTGCTCATTCTCTCCATCAGGGTCCTGAGAACACTTAACAGTTCTGAATAAACCTGGCCAGCCCCATCTGGGACCTCCACCCAACCACCTTAAAATGAAGCAGAGCCCCTTTTTAGTTCAGCTGGGGATTATCAGCTTCTGCTTGGGCTATTGGGGGGTATTTTGGTCTCCAGCTCATCCTTGCTAGGGCTGGCCATGGAGACCTTTTCTCTGGAACTCAATGTCTGGACTGGCTTCCCAGCATAAACTGGGCACTGTCTTACCATAATGGCCCTACTTGGACATCACTGGACCTGACCTATGAACTGGCTTCCTGGTTTGATCTCGGACCTGCCCAGTCAGCACACCTTTGCCTCATGGTCTGGACTCTTGGTTGCTATCTCTGAGCCCATCCTGCTCGGCTCACTTGAGTCTGTGGGGCAGGCTCTGGGGTCACCTCAGTTCCTGGCTTGCCATCCCTTGGAGACAAGACCTGCTTTTGCTGCTCTCTCTTCTGCTTTCTTCAAGGGTGTGTGTGAGTTCATAGAGGTGACCTACTGTGCTACCACAGTGACAGAAGGTGGTGGATCCTACCCACGCTGCAGAAGTGCTGTAGCTGAAATCACCTTTTTGCCTAGGGGGGAAAGAGTTGTTGTCAACTGTCTACTCTTCCCCTGGAAGCAGGAAAGTAGCAGCAGAAGGCAGAGATAAGGAATAGAAGTCTCTGGCAGCATTGCTATATTCTCTCCACCACAGGAGGAAAATCTAGATAATGGTTTTATTTTCAGATATGAAGATCTGTGGTTCAGATTTAGCTAGAGGACTTTGCCCACAAATATAGATAATCCTCTATTCAGTGTTTCACTTCACTGCAAAGCCTTGCTTGTCTAGGTAAGAAGCACTGCACTGACGTGGCTCATGTGTTTCCAGAGCTCAGTGTTTAGGTCACACTCGGTACTTCTTATCAGTCAGACCAATCCTCTTGTGTTTTACAGGTCAAGGGGACTGGGATTCTGCAGCAAGCTTCCAGAATCACCTTTTGATGCCTTTTTGTCACTGCATCCAACCAACTCCACAATATCAAGGAATGTTTTTGGCCTCGGTAGTAACAGGGCTGGGCAGCAAGTCCTGAATTTGAAAACAAGGAGCAGTCATTTGTATTTCCACGTGTTCTCTGTGCTTCCACTGGCAGCTACTTAAGATGTATCAGCCCAGAGGGAGGATGATAAAGAAATGAGTGAAGGAAGCTTCAATCCTTCCTTTCCTAACCTGCAACTTCTCAAGATACATCCAGATTGGGAAAAATAAGATGGAACACAGTGTCTCCTCATGCAGCCTGGGCAGGGAAAAGGTGCTTTGAAGCTGGGAGAGAAGTAATGTGGAGAACAACTAGATAAAGAGACAAAACACAGCAGGAAGATAGGCCCTGAGAGTGGGAGTAGAGAATGAAGGACTAGTTAAAAGAATGTGTAAGTAGAAAGGGTATATTAAAAAAAAGTTTATAGCCAGCCTGTGGGGCAAAAAGGGGAGATACAAAGGTAGGCACCATGAGTTTGGCCTCCAAAAAGCAGACTGAATTATCCTGCTTACTTTATCCTGCAGTCCATAGCAGTGGAGTGAAGTGTTTCTGCATCTCTTGGTTTGTGTGAATAATATGTTCTTGGCGTCAGCTTTAGTTTTAATGTGATTGGTTTTTAAACATAATTAGAAGTGTTCTTACAGCTTTGTGTATTTCTGTTTAAGAGACAACAAAAATTAATGCACAGTTATTTTTTTTTATCAGAGAAAGATCTCTAAAACATTACACCAGAATGGCACTACAGTCTTGATAATAAGAACATGCACGGTGGATCATTGCAGAATTGGCTCTGAATGTTTGCCAGCAAAGCCTCTGACTCAACAGAAAGCACAACCTGTGGTTTGTTAGCCCCGTTGACCTCGGTGCCTTGTTGTGCAAGCTGTTCACAGGATCAGATACCCCAAAATGGAGCCTTAGATGGGGGAGGGGGTGTTCAGTAATGTTTTAATTATGCACTTTCTTGATTTAGTAACATTCACTTTTTCATTTGGAGTTTACTGTGGAGGCTACAGTAAGATCATCAGGGACCCAGGAATGCATGGTCCCACTAAGCCAAGGGGATAACTCACATGCTTAAATGATGCCTGTAAAACTTGATACAAGGACCCCTTAAGCACATGCTCAGATTTTCTGAGAGTGCATTAGTGGGACTTAACAGACACACAAATTCTTTCCTGAAGATAGGCACAGGAAAAATTACTCCACAAAGGAAATGCCTCTCTATAGAGGGATTCACAGCTGTGCTATGTACTCACTGCACTCTGGTGCCTGAAGCCTTTGGGGAGTTGAGCTGTTCTTCACAGGCTCCTATCTGTGTCCAGCATCTGCCTCATGTGGCTTGGTTCTCTTTATCTCAGCTGGCCTGGCCTCCAAGCTGGATTTCTTCTGGTCAAGCAGACAAACCCAGTATTTTTAAGAAGTGAGTGCACACTGTGCTTGGGTTTTATGGATTGACTGGCTGCTCCTCCTGTAGCATTTCTATGGCAAAAGTATCTTGATGGAACTGTGACAATTTAAGCCAGTGGAGGATTCAATGTTCTGATTTCTGCTTTTCCTTGTGTTTCCATGAGCTTATCTGCAAGCTTAACAGTGCACCAGTGTCAAATTCTACTTTCCACAAATGTACACACATTTAATTCATCAGAATGGCTGTTCCACAGTTTGGTCAAAATAATACATAAATCAAAATTTTTGTGACTTATAAAAGGCCTTAACACTTGCTATAAAGACAGCTGGGGAATGATTCACCTATGAAGGAAATAGTGTGCTATTTCTGTTGTACCACTTCTTAAGCTAACAGACAAACAGCTTTGAGACTGCTGCTGCACCCTAGAACATGTTTTGATGTTGCCTTTCAAGTGTTTAAACAGAAGATAGAGTCCGTTATGAAATGTCTTACTCCATTTCGATGAAAAGGGGCTCCAACTGGGAAGTGACAAAGCCATGGCACAACTTTCTGGAAGGGGTGCAATGTGCAGCTGGAGCTGAAGAAGTCCATGTGGAAGCTGACAAAGCAGACTGGAGCAAGAGCTTGGGTCGGGGGAAACAGGGCTGGCTGCTGCAGCAGCCGTCGGCCAATCCATGAAAAACCAAAGCCCAAATATTTCTCTCCTTACTGCAGTGAGAAGCCAGCCTTGAACCATGTTTCTCACTCATATCACTGTAGGTCTCCTTCCTCTGCCTTTCCTCTATCTTGTACGCCACGTGGGTAATTGCTTATCAGTGTGTGAAAATGGGTAAAGGATGCAGTCATACTGCTGTGATAGGATTTTTGGAAAACAAGATCCATGGCTTTTACAGGGCTGGCCTTGTGAAATTTTGGGACAGCTGCAAGACTGCAAGTGCTGTGTTTTCAACTTGCATTTGTTTCCTACAGTGTGTTTTGAAACTTTTCTACACTCCTCAGCATTGGAGCTTTACTTTGCTAGCCTTAGACTAAAAAGATTTATAAAATCACTGGCCACAACTAGAGAAAATGATTTTTCAGGAGACCCCATAAACAGGGAAATTACATAGCACCACGATAATTCAAAGCAAAGCCACGTGTTTAATTATTGTTGTAGCCATTTGGATTTAAGGATGACTGAACATCTTTAAATGATAGAGCATGGCTTATGAAAAGTGAGCTGTGTGGTTTATGATGCACCACTGCAAATATTCTGTGTACTATTTGAATGCCACCTCATAGTTCTGAGGAATAAAGGCTAAAGGAACTTGAAGGTTTGTTGTTGATCTGTGCCTAGTGATCTGCAATACTGCCTACAAAGTAAACATCCCAGTAATCAAATAAATTTTAACATGTTTGAGAATTTTCCATAGAATGGGGATTATTTCTCCTTTTGTGGATTTCTTCTGTTCATATCTGTAGTGGGAAGGAGGCAAGGGACAACATTTCCATCAAAAATAATGATGTTTTGCTTATTTCCTTTTAACCCTGCAACCTTTGAGCTGCTAAGCTAACTTAATGTGCTCAAAACGTGATATTTAAAAGACCTCTCCCACACATGTCTGTGGCAAACAATACTAGAGGGCCACTGAATGGCAAAAATACTTGAGGAAGAAAGCATGGGTTGGGAATGCTTTTTAATCATTCAGATATGTTAAAATGTTTGTGGTCGAACCTAAAGAAAAAGCATACCACTGAAGGCATCTTGGCATGATGCACTTGTGTTAAGTGCCTTCTGTGTATCCTGTTTCTTTAACTGATAAAATAAAAGGCTTAGGAAAAAATGCTGGCAAACCACATCATATTTAAATGAACAGTTCAGAACCTAGAACTACTGAGAAAGAAAGATCAGAGTGAACTGGTGGGGTGAGGTAAAAAGGAAATGCAGTGGAAAATATGAGCAACTTCATGAAAAAGTTCAGAAACCTGCCTAACTCAGAAGTAAAAATACCTGGGTGGAAGGGAGTAAAAGGGCTGTGAAAGTACAGAACCTGCTGACCTACAGAGAAGTAGCTCTTTCTGAAAAGACAGAAGCAATTTTCAGTGGAAAGCCAAAAGCTCTGGGACTTGCTTTTCAAGGGTACATCTACATTAACTTCAGAGCACCGGTCCAAGCTCAAACTTGCCTCATGTTTGGACACAAGACTCTGCTCAGGGCCTTGGGTGAGCTCCATCTCTGGGAGGAGGAGGGGAGTCTGTGCTGGCTCAGCCCTTTAATATAATCCAAATGGTATCACACCATGCACTCCAGATGAGCCTTTGCCTTCTCCCAAATCCTCCATCCCAGATCTCATAATTATCTCCCTCCCAGAAGTGCTTAATGTCACGTCCCACAAAACCCTACTGAATGTGTGGAGTGCTAAGTACGAGGCATTCATCACACATCAGTGATCCAGCCTGCTCCTTATCCTGCCAAGGGCAGGTCAGCAGCAGCAGAGCCACGGCATCTGCCCACCACTGGGGCTTCCTCTTGGACAAAAAGGCAACAGTGGTTTAACCAGTCCAATTTTAATTATTTTTTGTCCTTCTCCTTAGACTTTGGCATGATGTCATAAATGGTTTGGCCAGACAGGGAGTGGGGCCAGCCTGGGAAGTGCTGAGGGTGACTCCCTGTCTCTTGGCCTCCCCAGGTGTCTCTGCAGGGAGGATGCTGCATGAGATGTGGGCTCGGCACTAGTCTCACCCGGGCTTGCAGTACCGAAGGACACCTCACAGGGATTCTGTTAAAAGGTATTCTTCTCACTGGCTGCTTTGCTCTGTGGCTGCTCTCTTGTCTGATCTCATGTGACCAGCCACATGAGGCCTCATGTGCTGGGAGGAAAGAAGGTTGATGTTGGGCTGTGATGGTGGTGGTTAAAGTAGGGTGAGGATTCCTTCCCCTGCCCCCATGAGCTGTCCTGTGATTACCCTTGGGGAAGCACCCCAGCAGTTGGGACTCTTCCAAAGAGGGAGAAGGACAAAATGTCACCAAAAGAGATTTTAGCAGGGCATCTTAAACACAGGTATTTTTGTCTGAGATGCTCTGATATCATGAAGATGAACATAATGTAAATAAGTAGATATGGTATCAGTGATGTCGGAGTTCATTGAAATGTTTGGTTAATAATACCTGGAAAAAAGGTGAAGCTCTGTCAGTGAACTGTGCCCTATATCACATGATTAACCTGAAGCTGGACAGATTTGTACCTTTTCTTGGTCACAGGAGTTCATACCAGGTACCACCACACAGACCTGCAGTGTACACATATAAATAAAAAGGAAGGTTGTGCCAAAATTCTTCGATGGAACAGTTTGCATTATTTAATGCCAGTTTCTCCAAATCAGAAAGAACTGAGCCAACTTATGGGACAATGAAAAGCAACCCACCTTCAGGACATCCTGAGAAGGGTGGAGATGAAGGACATTGCCATGCAAAACGTCCCAACGAAGACCAGCTTCTTGTTTGTAGCTGCAGGCTGTGAGGAGTGGTGCATGACCAGGTTTTGCCTACCTCCAGGAAAGTGTCTGGCTGTTGCTGACAAGGGAGAGTTGTGAGTATCTGGGGTGACAGCTACTGCTACAGAAAAGGGGGAAATGACCTCTCTTCACATCAGCGGTTGCTGCCCTATCTCTCCAGCCCCGCTGCAGGAGTGGCAAGCCCTAGAAAAGCTCTAGGCACCCGCTCGTACCAGGTAAGCCAAGATCCTCTGACTTTTATATGAGTAGTGCTCAATGAGAAGCCCCAGAGCACAAGCTAATAGGCAGCAGTTCTTTTAGTGAAACCTTTATGTTAATTCAATACAGACTACTTATGGAATTTCCCTTCTCTGAGAAAATCTCGACTTCTATAGAGAACAGCACTCAGTCTTGTTCTTTTCTTTTCAGAACCTCAGAAGTTCCCTCAAAAATTCCCTGAAGCCTTAATAATAATGATTCTCAGTTGCATGTCAGGATGTAATGTACAATGTAAAGTTTTCACATTTGATGCTCAGCATAGTTAAATTTACCACAGTGCTTCACATTCAATTTATCCCAAGAATTCTAGCAAAATCACATACTGTTCAACTAGAGATTTATCATGGGGTGCTTAACAATGAATTATTCAAGACTACCTAATGTACCGTGGTTTCTTGAGAGCCTAATATGTGTATGTGTATATATTTATACATAAAATACCTGTGAGCCATTACAGAAAACCAGTTTCTGAGCAAGGTTTCAAGAGTAAAACTAGAAGATGTTTAAAAATAGGTGCCCTCCTGAAAATGCAGCGGAGTTTTAGAGAGAAGAAAACCTCAATAATCTTCCCTGTTCAGCTACACACACAGTCATTTAAAGAGGATCTATATCCTGTAGGGCTCCTTTTAGGTGAAATTTTAAAAGTATCTAAATTCAGCAATGAAGGTGTTTTTTCCTTTTTTTTTTCCTATGTGCATATTGATGTGGCATTTTAGATCTCACTGAAGACTTTTAAAGAATTTCCCTCATTTGTAGGTTTGAGAAGATTACTATGTGCCTCCTACTAGCAATCATCCACAGTACCTTTCCCAAAGTACTTTACTGAGTGGGTACGCACTTCCTTTTTACTGATGGAAAAACAGAAAAAGATGAAGTGGTCTGCCCGGGATAAACAGCTTGGTATGCTGCCTTTTCAAAGCCCTTGGGACTACATTTTTTACCTGGCCAGGAGGCAACCTGCTGGAACGACATTGAGCAGGGCTCAAGGCAGCTCTTTGGCCCTTAGTTCTGCTCGGTCGAGGGGAACAGGCTGAGAGTCCCCAGCTCACAGCTGCCTCTGGCTGCTTTTTCAGATGGCCGTGGAAATAACCCCAAGGGGCCAGACTTTCAGTTCTGCGTTCAGTCTTCTGACCCAAACTCACTTAGTTTTATGTTCAAGGGTGGATCAGCTGCCACCATCCGATATGCATCCCTCGGGACCTGTCTCCTCTTTGACACCTCATTGAGTCTTTCTTGTAAAGACAGTTGTGCTTGTTTGCAGAGGAAGGGCACCTATTACATTCCTGTGCACATCCATGTGGTGAGAGGGCTGGATTTGCACACTGATGGGTGGGAAGCAGTTTGACTACTTCTAGTAGAAGAAACTTTTACTGCTGGCTGCGGGGGGTTTGCTACGGTCTTATTTCAACTTACAGGCTGGAGCATCTCTTACTCAGGTCCTTGTGAAGAGATGAGTGACCCACAACTCCCTTTGGCACCAGGAGCAGCTCTGATGGCTCCTTTTCCCTAAGAAATCTTGTGAGGAAGGGCTAGTATCTGATGCTTTCTCCCTGATGATTCTGGTGATCACAACCTGAGGCTTTCAGACAATGAGTAGCAAAAGAAGGAGCCAGATGCTTCGTGTCCCAGAGGCCTGCAGGAGAGACTTCAAGGGACAGCTGAGCAGAACAAGTAGAGGTTCAGACCTAGCTTCAGAGGTCACTTGGTCTCGGGTTTGTGACTGGTCCAAGCCTATGGCACTTGTAGGATCGTATGCATGCTGATGTGTTTAGGATGACAGCAACTCCATTCTTTAGCAAGTCAGAGCCCCAAGCCTAAAAGCCAGACAAAGGAAGAACAAGGAGGGGGACAGACAAGAGGAAAGACAAGCACTATCTCTAACAATAAAGAATCATTTTCTTGTCCAAGAGGAGTAGCTGAACACATTTCCCCTGAAGATACTCTTTGAGGATCTGATTTTTCCATGCATCTCCAGTTCAGGGATGAATACTATCTCTTGCCCTAACCACCAGCTGCAGACTAGCCAGGGATTTCACTTATATTTGCCTCCTGTGTTGCCTCTGGGCAGGACGTAGGACAGGTTACCTACAGCAGAGAATCTGCCACCATAGTAAACTGTAAGTCTTCTCAAGGTATAATGTTCTCAAGAGGAAAAATAGCCCAGAGACAGTGCCGGTGGCCAAAAGCTCAGGCAGAATTGGTGTCATGTCAGTCCACAGCTATGCAGTGAGCTACTCTGCATCTTCCTGCCTTGGTTTCTCTCCTGTGAAACGGGGATTAAAATACTCATCTGTCTTACAAACATGATTAAAAGTAGGTTGAAAGAAGGCCCTGTAAAAACCTTGAAAACTCTGGGAATGGTGATCCTGTTCGCTTAAGGCAGGATCTGGTCTGGACACTGAACTCCAAAGCGAAGGATGTAGCAGGGCCAAGGTGCTCACAGCTGAGCACACAGGCTGCCAGGGGAGTGCAGACACGGCAGGACGGAGAACACGAAGGTGATGCAAGAAATATTTAATTGGGTTTATTTGCTAAAGACATCACGTGCAGGCTCCAAACACAAAACCCGAGCGGCAATGAAAAGCTGCCAACACTGCTTTGTCGGGGAGTTTGGGTGACAAAAAAAAAAAAAGAAAGAAAAAGACAAGCCAAATCCCCCTCCTCAGCGCTCGAAGCCCGGCCCGGGCCCCCTCGCCTTCTGGAGGGCGGCCCGGCGCTCTCTTGCCCGCGGCGGGGGAGAGGGGAGGGCAGCGCTTGGTCGGGAAGGGTGACCCCGCACAGAGAGCGCGCACACACACACGGACTCACACACAGACACACGTATGGGCTCTGCACACACCCCCCCCCAGCTGATGCAGGAAACCAAGCGTGGCGGCACAGCCCCCACCGGCAAAACCCGCGTCCCGGGCCAAAAAAGGGGCGCCGCGGCGGAGAGCACGACGCGCCTCCTCCTCGTATTTCCTCCCCCGCCCACTTCCAGCGGCGGAGGGGCTCGCTGCCGCCGCCGGCTGCC
>VZTZ01007906.1:73922-89297 GCA_013400955.1 Drymodes brunneopygia | reverse complement strand
CTAACACTGGGAGCACGGGGAGAGGGGAAATGATGGATCTTTGCTCGCTGCAGACCCCGAGGAGGAGCCAGCATCCCTCAGCCTCCCCCTCTGGACACCCCAGCCATGGTGTGAGGCAGCTGAGGGAGCAGCAGGACCTGGTGGGGTCCCTCCTGGTGCTGCTGAGGCAGAAAACATCACTGAAACCTCAGAGACGGAAAATGGCTTGGGCTGGGAGGGACTTTAGAGGTGGTTCTTGTTCCAAACCCCCACCATGGGGGGCTGATTTGATCTGAATGTCATTGGAGAGGCTGAGAGAGCTGGGTGCTCAAGGGGAAGGGTGGAATGGTGGAGCAGGAAAGATCCACAAGGTTTTGGGGTAAAAACCACCCTCTTTTGGGATAAAAACCACCCTTTTTTGGGACAAAAACCACCTGTTTTTGGGATAAAAATCACCCATTTTTGGGATAAAAACCACCCTTTTTTGGGATAAAAACCACCTTTTTTTGGGACAAAAACCACCCTTTTTTGGGATAAAACCCACCCGTTTTTGGTATAAAAGCACCCTGTTTTTGAGATAAAAACCACATGTTTTTTGGGATAAAAACCACCCGGGGGTAGCTACAGGCAGATGCTGCAGGTGGGAGGAATGACAGAGCAGAAGGGTCTCCTGCAACTGGGAGAGAGTGGAAACCAGTGCTGGAGAGGCACTGGAGCCAAGAGCCCAGCACAGGCCTCGTTCCTGGCATTGATTTTCCATGGAAAGCATCCAGGCCTGATTGCAGCAGGTGTCAGAACAAACCCCTTCAATTACATCAAGAGAGAGAGAGAGAGAGAGAGAGACTCGATGGGGAGGATGAGAAAATCAAGAGGAGCCATTTCAGGCCAGACTTGCTTGGATCTGGCTCTGCTGGGCCTCAGGCACTGACAGATCCCAGCTCATCCCACTGGGTCTTTGATTCCAGGTCCATGTCCTTGTTCCTCCTGCTCTTTTCCCCTGACACTCAGGGAATAACCAGCTGGAGCAAAACTTCCATTTCTTAGCTCTCCTCATTAGTGCTTCTTTGGATTTTAAGTCTTCAGGCATCTGATAAATACAAATCCTCCCTTTCCCACACAGCCCTGTGTCCTACCCCCACCAACAAGCCAAAATAATAATTTTCTTCTATGAAAACAAAATCATAATCAAATAGTGCTTTTCTAGATGCCTGCTCACACTCTGAGGTAGGAAATTAATTCCGGGGAGAATCTTGCTGAACTCCAAGGCCTGACAAACTTTTCATCCTCTAATCATTTTTCTGGGGAAGGGAAAACAAAATACATAAAGCAGACAAATGGAAATATCACTAATCCCATCATGGCTGCAGAGGAAAGGGTAATAAAGAGAAAGATGACAGAGTGGAAATGTTCCACAGTGAATTTTCAGCTCAAGTCCTTTGTCTCCTGAGCTTTCCAGACCACTGCCTCACCTGGGGGAAGGAGCTCTGCTGATGGCAGCCAAAGCTCTGCTTCCACTTCCAGGAGATTTCAGCACCCCTTGGAGTTTGTGCTGAAGGAGCAAAAAATGGGGAGAAATGGCCAGAGTCACCACCATGGTCTGGGATACAGGAAGGTTTTGGGGTTCAGACTGAAAGAGGGAAATTTTGGTTTGATATACAGGGGAAATTCTTCTCTGTGAGGGTGGGGAAGTGTCGCCCTGCTTTTTGCAGGGTTCCAGGTTTGTCATTTTGCAGTAGAAGTTCCCATGCATTTTCTATAAACACAGTCCTTGTTTTCCTAACTGGCCAGGATTGTTTGGAACTTTCAGATTGTTTTTCATTCCTTTCCCCTGGGGTGGAGAAAGATGATTGACCATGTCTTTATCCTGTGAACTTATAGAGGTGTTAACCCCTCTCACCAATCCCTGATTGTCTTTAGAAACAGATAGAAATGTGAGAATAAAGAAGAGCAGGGCCCTTTTTGGGTGGTCCTGCCTGGAGATTCAACTGCTGCTCTGAAGCCTGAGTGTTTCTTCTGTTGCCAGCTGTACAACAGGGAGGAGCTGGGATGGAATTCTCAGAGAAGCTGTGGCTGCTCCTGGATCCCTGGCAGTGCCCAAGGCCAGGCTGGACAGGGCTTGGAGCTCCCTGGGACAGTGGGAGGTGTCTCTGCCCATGGTGGGGGATGGAATGAGATGATCTCCAAGGTCCCTCTTAACCCAAACCATCCCAGGATTCTGTGATTTGTGGGTTTTTGTTGAATTGTTGAATTTGTTCATACAGAATCCCAGAATCACTGAGGCTGGAGAAGGCCTCCAGGATCGAGTCCAACCATTGAACAAATCCCACCCAGCCCTCTAAACCACACTGTGACATGAGGAACACAACTGCCAGTGTCCAGAGAGGAGGAAAATCCCCAAATTTTGGTGGCAATGGGAAATTTTAGGAGCACTCAAAGCCACCCCAGTGAGCATTAGACACCCACACCCCATTTACACCATGCTCAGTAGAGCTGGACTTAAATTCTGGCTTAACTGTGAGTGAAATGCTGAAAAGTTTTGATGAATTGAGGCTCTTCAGAGGGAACAGAAACTCTCATTTTGTACCACAGCCTCAGTAAAGCATCACTGCCTCAGCTCCAACCACAAACCACCATTCAGGCAGTTCTGCAATTGAGCTGTGGCCGTCTCTTCCTCCTCTCTGAAGTGTGGCTGGCAGAGGGGCTGAGCTGCAAAGAATTTACCCCTTCCTCCAAAAAAAAAAACCCCACCCCAAACACCCCAAATCAACCCCCAAAAACCTAATTTTGCAATAGTCAGCAACCAACCCTGTCAGCAAACTTTTCACATCTGCCAATTATGGCTCAGCCCCCCTCTCACTGTGTCACTCAAGTATCACCTGCAAGATCAACCACACCTTTATCCCAGTGTTTGGCACCTTTCTTGAGGAAAGATTCAAGGGATCTCACAAAGAAAAGCTGTTTTTAGTTCTATTTTTCTGTTTCAAGCCTTGCTTATTTAAGAAGATTTGTCTCAGTGGTTAAACCCCTGATGTTTCACCTGTTGCAAGGGAGAAAAAAAAAGCAGCAATGCTTGCTCAGGAAAGGAGCTAAAAAAAAAAAACCACCCCAGGGGTCCAAATGATTTATTCTCTCTTTGGTCCTTCAGTCTCCTCTTCTATTAAAAAAATGGGTGAAGTTTAGCCCTCTGAAAATTAATTGCTGACAACTTCCTGCTGTGATGGATCTCTCCAGAGGTTTTGCTGGCAACTGAAGAGCTGCTGCTCTGCACATCTGTCCCAAACCCTGCCTGCTGGCCATAAATCCCGCCCGCTCCCCCGAGCTCTGCGGGCCTCCAGGCCCGGATTTATTCCAAAACAGGAGTGAGAGGCAGCTGGAGAGGCAGGGGGAGAGGGGAATTAGGCAGGCAGGCACTTCCCAGGCAGCCACAGAGCCCCAGCTAACGAGGAGGGTGAAGCAGAGACAGCCAGAGCTTTTTATTGATGATTTGGGAGCAGCATCAGAAAGCCCAAACAATAAAATCACTGGGATTGCTGCTTGGTGCGTGCAGGTTAAACCTCCTCCAGTTTCCCTCCTTCATTTCATCCTCCTTCCCTCTCCCCCTCCCCTTCAGGTAAAAGGAAAAAGCTGTTTTTTGAGCAGAATTTAAAAAAAAAAAAAAAGCAGTGATGCCACCACCAAGCAAAACCTGTCAAATTTGAGGCTCGGAGAGCTCAGAGCTCCTTTTGTTCTTTTGAATGGGGCAGGAGAAGAAGTAATGCATGAAAAATGGAACAAGGTGTCAGTATTTATATCCACAAAGCCAAGGCAAAGGAGCAGCTCCTTGATAATGGCTTTGCTGCCACCAGCCTGGGAGCCCTCAAAGGGAGGGATAAAAGCAGGGCACGATCTGAGCAGCTCAGCTCAGAGCTCATTCAGAGGGAGAGGCTCATCTGAGACACGTTATTTTCCAAGCATGACCTTTGTTTGCTTGATGGGGATCTCATGAGCTGAAGGTCCAAAGGTCTTTGGCACCTGGGAGCGGGGACAGCATCCATCACACGTGGGGGTTTTCAGCCCCACCACAACCATGGTTTCAATTTTCTCCCTGGTAAAGGGCTGATTCTTTTGCAGGTGAGGAGAAATGAGCTTAAAAACGTGAATGTAACTCAGATTGACATTTTTGACTTGGCTACTGCAAGTTATTTTCATTTCCCTGTCCCACCTCTGGCAGAGACACTGCAATTCCAGGAGGGAATCATGGCAGATAACTCAGTGCTCTCTTCCTCATCCTCTAAGTTAAAATCCTCTCAATTTTCTCCCTGGTAAAGGGCTGATTCTTTTGCAGGTGAGGAGAAATGAGCTTAAAAACGTGAATGTAACTCAGATTGACATTTTTGACTTGGCTACTGCAAGTTATTTTCATTTCCCTGTCCCACCTCTGGCAGAGACACTGCAATTCCAGGAGGGAATCATGGCAGATAACTCAGTGCTCTCTTCCTCATCCTCTAAGTTAAAATCCTCTCAATTTTCTCTCTGAAATTTTTGACTTGCCTACTGTGAGTTATTTCCATTTCCCTGTCCCACCTCTGGCTGAGTTTTCTGCAATTCCAGGAGGGAATCACTGCAGAAAACTCAACGCTCTCTTCCTCATCCTTTGAGTTAAAATCCTCTCAATTTTCTCCCTGGTAAAGGGCTGATTCTTTTGCAGGTGAGGAGAAATGAGCTTAAAAACGTGAATGTAACTCAGATTGACATTTTTGACTTGGCTACTGCAAGTTATTTTCATTTCCCTGTCCCATCTCTGGCTGAGTTTTCTGCAATTCCAAGAGGGAATCACTGCTCCAGCTCAGCTGCTGAAAACTCAGCGCTCTCTTCCTCATCCTTTGAGTTAAAATCCTCTCAATTTTCTCTCTGAAATTTTTGACTTGCCTACTGTGAGTTATTTCCATTTCTCTGTCCCACCTCTGGCTGAGTTTTCTGCAATTCCAGGAGGGAATCACTGCAGAAAACTCAACGCTCTCTTCCTCATCCTCTGAGTTAAAATCCTTTCTCAACAGCTCAGGACCCACAGCTCGGTGCAGTTTTGGGAGTGGAGGCCCAGGGAAGCATCACCCACCCTTGCAGAGGCAAAGCAGGGCTCAGAATCTCCATCACTGAGTTTATTTTAAGGCCAAGATCTCGCTCTGCCTTGCAGGAATCAGACGCAATGAGGACACCAAGCAGCAGGGAGGAAGGGCTGTTTGGTGTGCAAACAGGAATAATATTAATGGAATATTAAAATGAGAGATGGGAAATTCAAGTGGAACATCAGGGGAAATATCCACCACGGAGAATCACTGAGCTCTGATGTGGAAAACTCTCCTTGGCACGGTGAAAGCATCAGCCCTGCCCTGCTCTGAAAAGTGCCCAAAACCCAGAATTTTTGGCCAAACCAAGAGCCATGAACTCTCCCAGGCTGTGCCATCCCTGTTTCCAGGGCTGAGGAGACAAGAGGAGTCTGAATCTCCTCCTCCTGCTCCCTCTCCACGGAGAATTGATGTTTTCTTGAAGGTGAGCAGCTCCTGCCTTTCCCACCTGCAAACTCTGCAGTGTTTCCCAGCAAGAGCTGCCCCAGCAATACAAACCAGGCACATTTGTGCAGAAAGAATGACAGGATTAAGTTTTGTTTTATGTTTCCTTCCTCTCAGGTGCTCTTGATGCCAAGAAGAGATGCAGATTGAGAAGGAGAGGAATATGACTGCACAATAAAACAACAATAGGCTGGATTGAACCATTTTAGGAGCAATAGAAAATTTACAAAGGAAAAAAGAACCAACTTAAAATATAAATAATTACTGCAGGAGCACATCCCAAGGAAGCAGATGGTACAGTCTGTTCTACTAATTAGTTTTCAGACCCAGTTGTAGAAATTAGAAGTGATAAACAGCATTTCTCTGTCAGGATCCAAAAGGGTTTGAGACACTCTGACAGAGTTGAGTAATTGCAGGGGAACATTCACAGAGGGATCTGAAGTCACTATTTCAGCACAGTGAGGTTTTTATTTCTCTAGGTGAGTAGTGATGGGCCACGTTCCTTCACGTGAGGAGGAAAACAGAACCAGGAAATGATGGAATGGTTTGGGTTGGAAGGGAAGGTAAAGATCCATTTCCATCCCCATCTTCCACTGTCCCAGGGAGCTCCAAGCCCCATCCAGCCTGGCCTGGGACACTTCCAGGGATCCAGGGGCAGCCCCAGCTTCTCTGGGAATTCCATCCCTCACAGGGAAGAATTTCTTCCCAATATCCCACCTAACCCTGCCCTCTGGCAGTGGGAACTCAGTGCTCCTTGTGCTGTCACTCCAGTTCCTGATGCAGAGCCAGTTAGAATCCATCTCATTCTGATTTTCAGTTCGCATTTTTAAATTATCTGCTCATTTATTACATTCTTTTGTCCTCACACACTGCCCAGGCTCTCTGATGGATGTGGTCACACTGGACAGGCTGAAGCTTGGGAGATCCACAGACACCCCATAACCCACAGACAGACCCCAATTCCTGATCATTTCCATCTGGAACACATTCCCCCCGCTCTCTGATCAGCTCCCAAGAATGAATCAATGCTTTTGTAGAGCAGACACAACACAACCTTGCTATTCCCATTTCTCCCTGGGCTCACAGATGCTCTGTGCCTCCACAGGAGCATCAACAACCCCACCAGGCCCCCCAGCCACCCATTATTCAGGGAGGGGGAGCAAGAGGAAGAGTTTAAGCTCTCCCCAAATTCCTGGCTGTGCCTGCAATAACGACTTTGCAAAGGCAAGAGGAAGCAGAATTGCTCAGAACGATCCTTTCCCAGCCCAAATGCACACAGATGGAATCACAGAGTCATTAAAGTTGGAAAAAAACCCTCCAAGATCATCAAGTCCAACCTTTGAAAACCTTCAAAACCTGCACGGTTTTAGTGCCTATCAAGAGAACTTTCTGCAGCTTTTCAAAAAAATTATCACAACAGCACTTCTGGGGTGAAAAATCTGCAGTTTGGCATAGAAAGAATTTGTTTCCTTTTTGTGTTGGAACAGGCAGTACGAAAAGAATGGTCTGACATTAACAAAGAAAGGCATTCAGGGTAAGTCAGAAACAAAGAATGGGTTTCCTTCCTGGTGGACTGTGAAGCAGTGCAGGGAAAAACAGCACTGCCATGAGGAGAAATGTTAAATCCAGAGATTTTCTGGGAAAATGGCTCCAAAATTCAACCATCCCCAGCCCTTCCTGGCTGCAAAACCTCCCAGCACAGCTCCACACCTCACAGCAGCTCAGGGCACCAGGGAGGAATGGCCTTGGATCCCTGGGAAATCAGGTGCTTCAGGCAATCTCTTCTATTTCAAGGAGAAGAAATTCTGTGAGGAAAAAAAGAAAAAAAAATATACAGAAATCGATGATTCTCACTCGAGAAACGGTCACAAGTCATAAATCCCATTTTGCACAGCTGGGCTGGCTCCCTGCTCCCTCCCTCTCTCCCTGGTCACAGGGGTGTGGAGCTCCTTGATTTTCAAATATATTTGGAAGAAGAGCAGGCCAGGGAGCTGGCAGCACCCTGCACCCTGCTCTGGCTGGGATGAAGATTTGGAAAAGCAGGATTTTCACCTCCTCCCTCCAGAGCTCCAGGCAGGGCATCCTCAGCAGGGCTTGTGGCAGCAGCACAGCCCAGGGATGCTCTGCCTCAGCCTGGGACTAAACCAGAGGCAGAATCACAGCCTTGTGAAGGCTGGAAATGCCCTCCAGGAGCATCAAGCCCAAGCTTTGACCAAATTGTGCCCTCTAAACCACGCTGTGAGGACTTTGGGCACAGACTGTCCCTCCCAGCCCAGCCACTCTGCACCCCCTGTCCCCCTGCTTTTTGCAGGGTTCCATGTTTGTAATGTTGTAGTAGAAGCTCCCATGCATTTCCTGTAAACACGGTCCTTGTTTTCCTAACTGGCCAAGATTGTTTGGAACTTTTAGATTGTTTTTCATTCCTTTCCCCTGGGGCAGAGAAAGATGATTGACCATGTCTTTATCCTGTGAACTTATAGAGGTGGGAACCTCTTTCACCAATCCCTGATTGTCTTTAGAAACAGATAGAAATGAGAGAATAAAGAAAGGCAGGGCCTTTTTGGTTGGTCCTGCCTGGAGATTCAACTACTCCTGCATATTTCTTCTGTTGCCAGCAGTGCAACATCCTCCCACTCAGAGACTCCCATTTCCCTCAGCAGCATCCCCTGGCCCACGAGCAACATCTGCCAAAATATTTCCACAGCCCTTCCAAGAGGCATTGACGAGCTTTTTGTGACACAAACACACACCTGGAGCCATTTCTGTGAAACCTTTCCTTTTGAAAGCCAGCAGGAGGGAACAGCTGTATTTTATAGGGTTTAGGCTTTCTGGGGAGCAGTGAATTCATTGAATTGCAGCGTGGAAAGAGCACAGCTCTGCTTCCCAGCTCCAAGGAAAGGTTGGAAAAGCGTCCCAGGTGAATTCCCCAGAGCGTGGGCAGAGCTGGTGACGTTCCACACGTCCCCTCTTTTATTAAAAGCCTGCAATAAACAGGGATTTAATTCCATCTGCTGCTCTCAGTGCCCTCCCTGGAGCGCTCCTGTGCAGGTTGAGGTGAGAGGCACAGCTTGGCTGTGGCACCCAGCCAGGGTGCTGGGTCTGCTCCAACACTGAGGAACCTGAAAGGAGCCAAAAGTCACCTCTGGAGTTCAGAGCTTCAACACTGCAGCTCTGGAGCAATAAAAGAGCAGATGGAAGCAGGAGATCCAGCACAGGGGGTGGTGCTGCAGGGAGCTGCTTCCAGGAGAAGTTACTCAGCACCTTTCCACTTGCAAAGGGTCTTGTTGGAACAGAAGGGAGGGTTGGAACAGAGTCCCAAAATCCCAGACTGGGTCAGGTTTGTGGGACCATGGAAAGTCACCAGCTCCAGCAGGGCCATCCCAGAGCACAGCAGTGTGTCCAGAGGGCTCTGGAATATCCCAGGGAGGAGGAGACTCCAGCCCCTCTCTGGGCTCTGTTCCAGTGCCCNCAATGGACACCCAGGGATGGACAAGGATGGACAGGGACACCCAGAGACACCCAGAGACAGACAGGGATGGACAGGGACAGCCAGGGACAGTCAGGGACACTCAGGAACACGCAGGGACACCAACGGACACCCAGGGATGGACAGAGACACACAAGGACAGTCAGGGACACCCAGGGGACACCCAAGGGGCACCCAGGGCTGAGGGCCCCTCTCAGCATCTCCTCAGCCCCAGCTCCCTCAGCCTTTCCTGGGCAGGGATCTGCTCCAGGCCCTTGCTCATCTCCAGGAGCTCCCTGTCCCTGTCCCTGTCCCTGTCCCTGTCCCTGTCCCTGTCCCTGCCCCTGTCCCTGTCCCTGCTCTCCTGAGAATCCCAGGACTGGACACAGCACCCTGAGGACAGTCCTGGCCAGGGGATGGGACACTGCAGCTGGGATTTGGGGTGCTGGGGGATCACCCCCATGGATTTCAGTCCTGGCAAACTCTGCTGCACCCAGGGCAGCTCCTCCAGCCCCCCTGAGCCCTCCAACCCATCCCAAAGCCCTGCCCCGTCCCTGGAGAGCCCAGCAGGGCTATTTACAGAACACCTGATTGCACCTCTCTCTTTGTACGCCCTCCTTCCCCCATTACCTCACCTCTGTTCTTTGATTTCAATCACAGCCCTATTTTCACATAAAGACCCGGCTATTTTTAGGGCTAAGTAAGTAAATGGCTCATAAATAGCTCCCTGATTCCTACCAGTTCATGTTGCTCTTACACGTCCTACTTCTCTCCTCTGCAACTTCTGTCCCTCCCAGGTGACAAACGTGTCACAGGGAGCTGTGGCCTCTCACGAGGGATGTCAGGGAGGGAGAGGAAGAAGTTTTATAAAATTGCCTCAGCAAACAGCCCAACGTGCACATGGACACCAGGATTAGGGGGGGTGACAATGTCCCACCACTCGTGATTAGACCTGGTAGGAAAACTGATTTCCCTCCCTGCACTGCCAGCTGGNCGGGCTGGGATGATGCTCAGTGCAGAAGAGGAAAATAAACAGGAAAAGGGATCCCCAGCAGCCACCCCAGCAGCCAGCACAAATCCCAGTTTTACTCCAGATGTGCTGCCAGGGATGCTCCTCTTTGGCAGGGTCCCACCAGGAATGGAGGCACTTCAGGATCTGTAACAGGGCTGCAGTTCAGAGCAAGCCACCCAAACTTTTCACAAAGGATGAATTGATGGGGGAAATTAATTTCAATTTACACAGTTTAGGTTTTCTTCAGCTCTTCAAAGGCAGCCTCCCAATTAAAGCAGTGTGCAAACAGCAGAGGGGAGATACAACTGCTGTCCTCTGCTGTCCTTCCCACCTGGATGGATTTAGCCCTCTGCTCAGCCCAGAGGAGGAGGAGGAGGAGGAGGATGGTCTGCTCCATGGAAGGGTGGAATGATCTGCTGGGGAGTTCTGAATGGAGAGCAGGGCTGGGGGAAGGAAGGAGCTGTGTGGTTCCTGCTGAGCAGCCCCCAGAAATGTGAATTAAAGTCACCAACCCACCCTGGGTACAAGGAATCAGGGCTGGGAGTTGGAATATTTGCCACTGCCCAGGTTTCCAGCTGGGAAACAGGGACAGGCCCCTCCCCTGCCCGTGCTGCAGGGAACACTGCCCTGGCACACGTGTGGCACTTGGGGACAGTTCTGCCACTCCAGGCTGAACCATTTTAGCCCCTCAAAGCTGAGCATCCCCCACAACATCCATCCAGCTGCAGCAGCAAGTTCCTAACCCCACATCCACAGTTCTATGACCCCATTGCTTATTTTAGGACAAATTTCCTTTAAAGAAGCCCAGCCTGACCCCCAAAACAGGGTGAGAGCTGCCTCCCCTAACCCTGAACCCTTAAAAAACTTCAAACACTGAAAAACACCCCAAGCAGGAGCCAGGCCAGGAGAAGAAACTTGTTCCTGACAGTGACAGCAACAAACCTGCAGCACGATTTGCTGCTCCGTGCCACGAGTTTGTTTGGATTTAATCTTATTTGCTTTGGGAGGGCTCCTCAGGTTTTCAATAAGCGGAACATGAAAGCAGTGACAGGTTCAGCAGGTGCCTCGTTCCAGCAGGGAAATCCTGCTCTGGCAGCCCAGTGCTCAGATCACAAAGAATATTCTGTGTGAATTCTGTTCCCACCTCTCCCTGTGCTTCCATCCCAGCCCGAGGGAATCGTCCCTGGGGGTCACCCCAGCTCTGGTTTGAGGTGGGCTGAGCAATTCCCACTGCAAATCTCTGCTGGTCCAGGATCCTGCTGCTCCCCAGGACCCCTCAGCTACCCCAGGGCTCCCCCAAATCACAGTGACACCGTCACTGTGCACAATGGAGAAAAAAAAAACCAAATAACTCAGGGCCTTGGAGTCTCCAGAAACAGTTTTGGGGCTGGAGGAAATCCAGACAGCTGTTATTACATCTCATCTGAGCTCCCTGCCCCAGAAAAGGGTTATCAACAGCTTTGCAGGTGACAACTTTATTTGTATATTTATTCTTAAATACAGAGAGCTGTCCCAGAGAGGTGACATTTGATGTGGCATCCTTAAGCTGAGGAGGATTGCTCTATAGTTTGCAACTTACTGTAGATGTTTGCTTGTCAGGGAAGGCTACAAACCTATCTTGATTTAAAAAGTGGAGCTGGGGGCTGACAGCTGAACTGAGCTGCTTTGAAAAGAAGTGCTGAGAAGAGTCTGGGATGAGTTTTAAGTCTCTAAAATAGCCCCATGTTTTGTATCAAAGGGAAAAAGGAACATCCCTCAATGGCATTTTACAGTCACTGCGGGACAATGGACTGAAAGCTGCAGGTTCAGGATAATTCCACTCGGAATTAACTCTGCTCTGGGATGTTTGTTTTGTCAGCCACGTGCCCAAGGCTCCTCACACTCACACTGTGGCTCCAAGAAGTACAAATCCCCTTCCTCCCCCCAGCCATCAGAGCCACGGGGCAGGGAGAGGGAGAGGAAAACGGCTTTGATTTGATACACTTAAAGTGAATTTGGCATTTTAAGGAATAGCTGCACTTCTCCATGGACAATGAGTTGAAAGTGAAGCCCTGGGCTTCCCTGCTCAGCATCCTGAGGGGAAAGGGAGGAATTTCATCTCTTGCTGTCCTTTGCTGACCCCAAAACCAGTGGCTCTGGGGACCACCAGTGGCTCTGTGCCCGTCACAGTTTGGCCACAGCTGCTCCTACAAAAGCACCCTGCACCTTCAGCTCTCCAAGCAGCACCTAATTGAAACATAAAAACACACTCCAGCTTTTTTATAGCACATACAAATACTGCTTCTCCTCCTGGAACATTTGAACGTTCGGGAGGAGAGCGTGGATCAATAATTCTTCTATTAGATAATTGAAACATGCCTCTTGATTTACACTAATGCACTTGTTAAGCAATAAGTGATGGGGCTGTGGGCAGGTCTGCAGTGCTGGAGCTGGGCTTTGATTCATGGGCTGGGAGCAGAGCAGCTCAGCTTAGCTAAGCCCAGCTTTTCAGAGGGTTTTACCCACCCAACATCTGCCTGGGCAGCTGGAGCCATCAGGGTGATAAACTCTGACTCTTGGATTTAAGGGGTCATTCTCTCTACTTGAATAAAAAGCAGTTTTAAACCTCTGCCAGCAAGCAAAGGAGGCTCCTTCAGGCAGCCCTGGTGCTGATTCCTCTTTCACAGCCCCAGGACAGGGCAGGTTCCACATTCAGGAACCCCAAACCCAGAGCAGGACGTGGAGCCTGGCAGGAGGAACAGCCTGGGGAAAATCCTTCCCCTGACACTCCCCAGGCCACGCCAAGGCCCAGCACTGAGCCAAGCAATTTGGTTCATCAAAGATCAGCATTTTGGCACTGCCTGGAGGGAGCTGGGGATGCCGGGATCACCACGGGACACTGCAGCAGCTCAGCCCCGAGCTGGTGCAGCTCTCACTGACTGCAGCACTCCTGGCTCAAACCCCGTGCAAAGTTCAGCTCAGTTGTACTTTCAGGGGGAGGTGAAGCCATAATCAATGCACGAGCAGGCAGGCTGGTTCTGCTCCAGCACAGGCACGGTGGATTCCCATCGGAGGGGAAGCAGCAGGATCTGTCTGGCGCTCATTAGCGCCTTGCTCAGCTCCTCGAGGAGCAAACACTTCATGGGCCATTTTTGGACAGAGCTGCCTGATCAGTCAGCCCCAGGGCCTCAGGGGGAGGCATAAACGTAGGGCTTTTGCTCAGCTAGAAGGGCTGGGTGGAAACCTGACATTTCCAGAACAGGAAACAAAACTTGCCAGCAAGGTTCACCTGGAGCTGGCTCGTGAATCACCTGCAGCAGGAAGGGACCTTCAAAGGCTGTGCCCAGAGGCACTGGCAGGCACAGCTGCACAAACAAGGTTGTGAAGATCAGCTCCAAAAAGCCACCTGAGCTGTGTGGCTTCACCCCGGCCTCGCCTTTGCCTTGTTTACCCAGCAGCTTGTCCGTAATCAGATTGGAAAGTGGAGTAAATCCCTTCAGTCCCACTTGCTGGGGCAGAGGAGTGGTGACCTTTGGAGCACAGCTCAGGCCCTGCCTGCCAGCACAGCCTCCAGCTCCTCCAGAGGGTCCCATCACCCCAAATTCATGGGGGACAATGAGGGGACAGTGCCATTATTCTCCTGCCCTGGTGACCTTTGGAGCCCAGCTCAGGCCCTGCCTGCCAGCACAGCCTCCAGCTCCTCCAGAGGGTCCCAGCACCCCAAATTTGTGGGGGACAATGGGGGGACAATGCCATTATTCTGCTGCCCTCTGATAACGACATGCAAATACACTCATGCATTGAGGTGAAGCTGCCAGGCAGCCATGGGAGCTGTAATTAATCCCTTGCTTATTAAAGCCTCTGGCATCTTAAAGAAAGGCTGAGAGCATTCCACAAGCAGTCAGTCCATAAATGTGAATCCTTCCCCAGCCCTTTCTCTGCCCTGAGGAGGAGGCTTTCAAGGGCCTGATTTGTGAGATTTGGGCTTTCAATAAAAGCAAGGTGGGTTTGGGACAGGTGGCAGAGATGTCACCAGCTCAGGGTCCACCCATTCCACCTGAGGGAAAGGATTAAAAAAATGCACCCCTCAGATTATTTGGCCCAGGTTGGTTTTAAGGCTTTTCAGTGCTTCATATTTTCCTCCCTTCCTTTTCTTTCTGGAAGAGGAGAGGACGAGGAGCCCCCTTTGGAGGATCCCAGTGCTCCCCTCCCTCTCCCACCCAGCCAGGAGATAACCCAGGGATGTTCTCAGGTCTCCTCCCACTCCCCTGCTTGTCCAGCAGCAGCTGAAGAAGCACCCCCAGCCCACAGCAAGGATTTACTCCGAGGAAAGGTGGATAAATCGAGCCATGGAGAGCCCGTGCTGGGCTCCAAACCCTCCCAGCACAGCAGGCACCAGCGATTGCACCAGCCTGGAGAGCTTCCAGCTGATGCCAAAGCCCAGCTGGACACAGTTAGCTCAGCCTAAGCCTAATTGTGCACAAAAAAAAAAAAAAAAATCTAAAAAGCAAAAATCTGCATGTGCTTCAGTGACCAACTGCTGTGAGCAGGCAGGGCCAGGGGATCTCTTCACATCCTTTGCTTCAGCAACTGCAAGTCAATGCATCAACCTCTCCTGAAGAGCAGAGCAGGAGTCAGGACAAGTCCCTGCAGCTGCAGAAAATTGTGGGAAGGTGTCGCCCTGCTTTTTGCAGGGTTCCATGGTTGTAACTTTGTAGTACAAGTTTCCCATGCATTTTCTATAAACACAGTCCTTGTTTTTCTTAACTGGCCAGAATTGTTTTGCAGTTGTAGATTGTTTTTTATTCCTTTCCCCCGGGGTAGAGAAAGATAATTGACCATGTCTTTGTCCTGTGAACTTACAGAGGTGTTAACCCCTCTCACCAATCCTTGATTGTCTTTAAATACATATAAAAATAAGAAAATAAAAAAGGGTAGGCTTTTTGGTGGTCCTGCCTGGAGATTCAACAGCTGCTCTGAATCCTGCATGTTTCCTCTGTTGCCAGCAGTGCAACAGGAAGGTCCCAGCAGAGAGTGCAGGCTTTGTGTCTCAGCAATGAGGGAGGTTATAGTGACAATTAAAAATTGGGGGCTGGCAGGGCTGGCAGTTCCCTTCAGCAGAGCACAGAGCTCAACACAGGTGTTTTCATGAGAATCCTGCAATGAGGGAGGTCATCCTGACAATTAAAAATTGGGAGCTGGCAGGGCTGGCAGTTCCCTTCAGCAGAGCACAGAGCTCAACAAAGGTGTTTTCATGGGAATCCTGCAATGAGGGAGGTCATCCTGACAATTAAAAATTGGGAGCTGGCAGGGCTGGCAGCTCCCTTCAGCAGGGCACAGGGCTCAACACAGGTGTTTTCATGGGAAACCTGCACTGAGTGAGGTCATCG
>VZTZ01007906.1:62234-73839 GCA_013400955.1 Drymodes brunneopygia | reverse complement strand
GCACAGAGCTCAACACAGGTGTTTTCATGAGAATCCTGCAATGAGGGAGGTTATAATGAAAATTAAAAATTGGGGGCTTGCAGGGCTGGCAGTTCCCTTCAGCAGAGCACAGAGTTCAACACAGGTGGTTTCATGAGATTCCTGCAATGAGGGAGGTTATAATGACAAAAACTGGGGGCTGGCAGGGCTGGCAGCTCCCTTCAGCAGAGCACAGAGCTCAACACAGGTGGTTTCATGGGAAACCTGCACTGAGTGAGGTCTGGGCAGCACACAAACACCTGCTGATAAGAACTGGGAACACTCAGAGTCCCAGGATGGTTTGGGGTGGGAAGGGACCTTAAAGATCATCGTGTTCCACCCCCCGGGCACCTTCCACTGCCCCAGGTGCTCCAAGCCCTGCCCAGCCTGGCCTTGGACACTGCCAGGGCTGGGGAGTCAATCAGGGTCAGCCCCAGCCTGGCTGGGAGCTCCCTGAGCCAGTGCCCTGCCCCCCTGAGAGGGGAGAAAAACCAGAGTTCTTCCCCCTTAATGAGGATTCAGGATTAATTGATCTCAGTCAGGGCCAGCAGTGGATCAGCTGAGCTGGAAGGTGTTGGTGAGTGACTCTGAAATGATCCAGCACTGATGGGTGTGGCAGGGTGGCACCGGACCCGAGGTGACACCGTGGTGGCACTGAACCTGAGGTGACACCGTGGTGGCACCAAACCCAAGGTGACTCCGTGGTGGCACCGAACCCGAGGTGACACCGTGGTGGCACTGGACCTGAGGTGACACCGTGGTGGCACTGGACCTGAGGTGACACCGTGGTGGCACTGGACCTGAGGTGACACCGTGGTGGCACTGGACCTGAGGTGACACCGTGGTGGCACCAAATCGAGTNGAACCTGAGGTGACACCGTGGTGGCACCGAACCCGAGGTGACACCGTGGTGGCACCGAACCTGAGGTGACACCGTGGTGGCACCGAAGCTGAGGTGACACCGTGGTGGCACCGAACCTGAGGTGACACTGTGGTGGCACCGAACCCGAGGTGACACCGTGGTGGCACCGAAGCTGAGGTGACACTGTGGTGGCACACACCCCCCTGCACAAGTCACTGTGCCCTAAAGGGACACAGGGACACCAGAGGAGCTGCAGAAGTGGCTCTGTGCCAGCACAGGGCTCCAGTGCCTGCTCTGCTCTCCCTCCCACACGGAGCAGTTCACAAAAACACCCCCAGGCATCCACCTTGCAGACACAATCTGGGCTCCCTTTTTTTTGAATTTTATTTTTTTTTTGTACATCCCAGGAGTGTCCCTTTGCTGTCACTTTGCTGGATCAGCCTCTGAAGCGATGCTTACAGGAGTTATTCATAAAGTGAACACGGGGCTTCAGAGTGGAACATGAAATTGCTTTTATCCACTGCACAAAATGACAAATCAGCCTGGGAAAATCCAGCTCCAGGAAGGCTCCACGAAGGTTCCTGATGTGGTCAGGGGAAGCTGCTGGGAAGGAGGGAGGTGAGACAGGGCTCGGGAGGAGCTGCCTGAGCTCCAACACGCTCCAGAGCAAATGTTCTCAGCTTGTTTGCTAATCTCTCGTGACCAATTGCTGAACCAAACCTTCCTTCCTGGACAGAGGAGGGAAGAAAAAAACCCAAAAAGGGCAACACTTCAACAGTAAATAGGATGTCAATTAAACAAGAGAGCGTTCACCTGCACAAGCAGCTCGAGGAAGAGCCTGGACTCAGCACAGCCCTGGTGATCCCCAGGGAGATGAAGAGTCTGAAACCCTCAGCAAGCAAAGAACAGCTTTCACAATGAGGTCACGGTGCATCTCCCCTGGGCTAATTGTTTCTTTTGGTTTAGGTAAATAAATAGCAACTGTCACCGTGGCTTGCAAATGGATTTGGTGAGAAACATCTCCAGGAGGAGTTAATTCACAGAGCAGATCCCAAAGCTCTGTCCTTGCCCCACCTCGTCTGGCTGAGATCACCTGGATGTTTTACAACTCTCCAGGGCCCCCAGCACCTGTGGGAGGGGATTTTTGGTGAAAGCCAGAACTCAGGACTTTCTAAAAAGGAAGGTCCTTGCACAAATGGGGGCTCTGTCCCTTCAGCCTCAGGCAGGGACCACATCTGACCTTGGCAGGTTTGCATTGCCCAGAGGTGGGGCTGGGATTCCCAGCTCCAGAGCTCCTTCTCCTGCCTCCAGCTGAGCAGGAACTCATCCATCTCTCAGATTTTTGTTGAAAGCCGCAACTCAGGACCTTCTTAAAAGGAGATTCCTTGCACAAATGGGGGCTCTGTCCTTTCAGCCTCGGGCAGGGACCACATCTGACCTCGGTAGGTTTGAATTGCCCGGAGATGGGATTGGGATTCCCAACTCCAGAGCTCCTTCTACCGCCTCCAGCTGAGCACAAACTCATCCATCTCAGAGCTTCCCCAGCAGAGACTGACAGATCTTCCCTGGAAGGAAGTGCCTGGCTGCAGCCAGAGCTGTGCTGGAGCCCTCCAGGATTGATGCCAGGCTCTGGTGTGACCTGTGGGGCACCTTCACTCTGGGCCATGAGGCACTTTGGGGTGCCACTGTCCCTCTGTGTGAGTCTGCACAGCACCCACAGCCCCTGCCACCCGCCTGGGAACGGAGAGCTGAGCAGACAGATGCACACAGGGATGGAAATTGCAGCTCCTGGGCGAGTTCCAAAACACAGGTGGTGATTTCTGGACACGGGATATGTTATCTGCTGAAAAGCAGAAATTACAGTGATCAACCAGAAAGGAGAATTATCTTCCTTCCATCATCCCCCTCCTCTGGAAAGCCTCAACAGGTCAGCTGCTTGCGAGCCCGCCCTGATCAATCACTGCAAACACTAAAAGCAGGGAGATGTCCTCCTTCCAGCCATTTGTCAAGTGGAACCTGGCAGGTTTTAGTCCTTTTATTAGTTCTGCTTGCGAGAGAAATTCACTCGAAGCCAATGCTTAATGCAGTGAGGACACAGCAGATATTTCTGTGGGAGAGAGAGAGAGCTGTTATCCAGCTGAGTGCAGGGGTGGGAAGGGGATTAACAAAGCCCTGGGCTGGAAGAGAGAGGAAAAGGAAAGAAGAGAGGGTGTCCCTTGCCACGACCTGCTGTGCTGGACACTCATTCCTTTGTGCTGCACTGCAGCCTCTGCCTGAAATGTGTTAGAAGTGGGGAAAATAACAACAACAAAAAAAAGCCAGGTGTGTGGTGGTGGAAGGAAACAGTGAGCCCAGGACAGGCTGTGAGAGCTGCACTGCTGGAGAAATCCTGGATGGAGGGAGAGGATCCAGAGGTGCACCAGGGATGGCTTTCCATCCATCCAGATCCACCTAGAGTGCCTGGCATGGATCATCAGGGCTGGAAAAGAGCTCCAGGATCATCAAGCCCAAGCTCTGACCCAACACCCCCATGGCCACTAAACCACATCCTGAAGTGCAACGTCCCCGTGTCCCCCCAGTGTGGCTTTTCCCAGTGTCACACACGGCCCCAGAGCAGGATCAGCTGTTCCTAAACCCCCTCTAATATTCTTTAAACCTGGAGAACTCAGGCACAAAGGGATTAAGAGAACTGCCCAGAGACCACACAGAGGAGCGCGTGTCAAATCTGGGAATGGAACTTTTATCTCCTGAAACCCTCTCTGGATCAGGGCTCAGTGCTTTGTGCCAAACCTTTTCTGGCTGCACAGCAGCTGCTGGAGGGGTTTGGGCTTTCCCCTCCCAGGCATTTACACCGTGCCCGGCACTGCTGCTGCAAACCCAGCCCTTTCCTAACCCCCAGGACGAGCAGTGCTGGAAGAACAGAGGGAGAGGAGGGGAACAAAGGGGACACGGCCAGCCTGGGACTGCTCTCTGCTCCCTCCTTGCTCGCAGCTCTCATTATTTCCCAGCGAGGGCAGCCGTGTTTTCCTCTCTCTCGCTTGTCAGCACGAGCTGACATTTGAGCTGTGCTGATGAGACCTACCGGGGTGAGACACATGTTTGTGGTCGCTTTGGGCGACCGACTGCCAGCGCCTTCAACTGCTGCTTTTTGATTTTCCTGCCCAGCCGAGCTCTCTCTGCTTCCCTGGCAGCTGGAGCTGCGCTGCCTCCCGGGGATCTGAGCAGGAGCAGCGGCTGCTCGCACCTCAGCCAGGCTCAGCTCTGGGAAGGGAAGGTTTTGGGAAGGTTTCAGGAAGGTTTTGGGAAGGGAAGGTTTCGGGAAGGTTTCGGGAANAAGGAAAGGGAAGGGGCTGATGCTTTGTCTGGGGGGAGGGGCAGAGGTGCTGGCTCAGGGGTGGTTTTGTCCTGCCCCACACTCAGTTTTTGGGGAGCACAGCCATGCTGAGCTGCTCCATCTCCAGCAATCCTAATTAATGCCAGGCAGGGATCCGGCCCCAGAAATCCCTTTCTGACCTGAGGCACGTGAGAACATTGTCAGGATAAGCTCTGCCACAAGCTGTGATTGTGATGCCACTCCTTGGCACGATGTCACTCTCCCACTTGTCCCATGGCCAGTCCTGTGGGACTGACTGGGCAGGGAGAGGACTCTGCACAGGGACAAGGACAACCCTAACACCATCCCTGGCTCTGGAGCAGCACTTGGACAGTGTGTGACATCAAACTGTGTGTGAGTGTGTGACATCACACTCTGTGTGAGTGTCTGACATTAAACTCTGGGTGAGTGTGTGACATCAAACTCTGTGTGTGTGTGTGTGTGTGACATCAAACTCTGTGTGTGTGTGTGTGACATCAAACTGTGTGTGAATGTGTGACATCAAACTCTGTGTGAGCTGCCATCAATCACCACACTCAGTGTGCCTGAGTGAGCCACGTGTCACATCCCAGGTCCTGTCACATCCCGGATCCTGTCATGTCCCGGATTCTGTCACATCTGGATAGTGTCACATCCCAGATCTGGTCATAACTTGGATCCTGTCACATCCTGGAAACTGTCACATCCCAGGTCCTGTCACATCCCAGATCGTGTCACATCTCAGATCCTGTCACAATCTGGATCCTGTCACAATCTGGATCCTGTCACATCCCAAATCTGGTCATAACTTGGATCCTGTCACATTCTGGATCCTGTCACATCCCAGACCCTGTCACATTCTGGATCCTGTCACATCCCAAATCTGGTCATAACTTGGATCCTGTCACATCCTGGAAACTGTCACATCCCAGGTCCTGTCACAATCTGGATCCTGTCACATCTCAGATCCTGTCACAATCTGGATCCTGTCACATCCCAAACCTGGTCATAACTTGGATCCTGTCACATTCTGGATCCTGTCACATCCCAGACCCTGTCACATTCTGGATCCTGTCACATCCCAAACCTGGTCATAACTTGGATCCTGTCACATCCTGGAAACTGTCACATTCTGGATCCTGTCACATCCCAGATCCTGCCACATCCCAGATCAGTGAATGGGGGAGCTGTGGTGGTGCTGCTCAAACAGGGATTTGCAGCCACAAACGCTTCAGGCCCAGCTTGATTCTGCTTTGCACATTCCCTGACAATTCATATCAGTGCATAAATCAGAAATAAAGCAGAAATTCTCATTTCACTTTCATGGACGTGTTTCGTATTCGCTTTGCAGGAGTGAAAATGACAACACAAGATAGGAGATGAAGGAAGTTTTAAGGGAGAGATCCCAGATCATTTAATCCAGGGGATTTAGACTCTGCTGGAAGTGTGATCAGGTGCAGCCTGTGTTGAGGGAAGTCCCATAGTTGTGACCTAAGAGAGAGGGGAATATCCAAATGAAAGAAACAAACCCACAGCATCCCCAGAGCACCTTCCTTATGTCCATCCAGCCCTAACACTCCCCAAAAAGGCAAATAAATGCAGCAGTGAGATCCAAGCTGCCCTGTGTGCACACTGACGTGTGTCACAGATCCAGGACAGCTTGTTTCCCCCAGTTAAAGCACAACTCAGAGCTCTGAACGATTTCTGAACTGGAGCTGTTCTAATTAGTGAGGAACATTTAGGTCAATTACAGCAGCGTGCTGGCCACCACAATTACCATTATTAATTGTGTTCGATTGCACATTTGCAGCTATTAAACACAGAATCTCTGTGTGGAGTTTTAACCCAGCAGAAAACGGGGAGAGGTGTTTAACCCAGAGAAACGGCCGGGCTAAATCCACGCCAGCCCCATGCATCATTCATCTCCTCTCTGCGTGTGCCTGGGCTGATCCAGCACACCAGAGACTCAAAGGATTTGTTTTCCTTCATCCTCTTTTCTCTCTGGACCAAAGTCCTCTTTTTCTCAGCTGTCCTGAACATGCTGAGGCTGCTCGTGGGCACGTGGGCAGCACCTCACGAGGGCAGGACAGGTGAGTTCTCTCTCTCTCACAGGTGCCCAGAGCAGGAAAATGCTGCTTTGTGGAGGTTCTGGCCCAGCTTTCCCGTGGCTGCAAAGGCTGGTGCATTCCCTCCCCCACAGCCAGGACCTGACAGTGCTTAAAACAGAAATTTCACTTTGAAGGAGTGTTTCTGTGTCCTACGATGTTAAACTGCTAATGGGAAAGGAAATGTATTCATGACTCGCTGCCGTAAAAGCAGCCTTGGAGGAATGCAGATTGTGTTTTCCCTCTGCAAACATTGGATCACGCCAATAAAAGAGCAGCCCCACCTTCCCCAGCAGCTCGGTAAATCACGGGGAATGGGAACAACAGGTTGATGGTTGTCAGGGCAGTCGTTACCGAGGGGTTTTATGGCTCTTGGAGAGAGGGGGAGGTTCGTGGGCACCAGGAGCCTCCTGAAGGACTGCAGGACTCTCTCAAACTCATCCTGCTGCTCGGGTCTCTGTCTGGCATGGAAATGATTCCCTGGTCTAGACTGCCCGTCCTGAATAACAGGGAAATGATCTGGTCCAGGCTGCCCCTCCTGTCGAACATGGAAAGGATTTGGTCCAGGCTGCCCCTCCTGTCGAACATGGAAAGGATTTGGTCCAGGCTGCCCCTCCTGTCGAACATGGAAAGGATTTGGTCCAGGCTGCCCCTCCTGTCGAACATGGAAAGGATCTCCTGGTCCAGGCTGCTCGGGTCTCTGTCTGACATGGAAAGGATCTCCAGGTTCAGGCTGCCCCTCCTGTCTGACATGGAAATGATTCCCTGGTCCAGGCTGCCCCTCTTGTCTGACATGGAAAGGATCTGGTCCAGGCTGCCCCTCCTGTCTGACATGGAAATGATCTCCTGGTCCAGGCTCTCCCTCCTGTCGAACATGGAAAGGATTTGGTCCAGGCTGCCCCTCCTGTCGAACATGGAAAGGATCTGGTTCAGGCTGCCCCTCCTGTCTAACATGGAAAGGATTTGGTCCAGGCTGCCCCTCCTGAATAACATGGAAATGATCTCCTGGTCCAGGCTGCCCCTCGTTCCTGGGGCTCCAGCTGTGCCTTCCCAGGGAATGAGCAGAGCCCCCAGTGGGTCCTGGAGGGTTTCCAGCCCTCCTGCAGATCCCCATGCTGGGATCTGATGGGCTGGGGCTGCTGGAGCAGCCACACACCTGAGAGGGGTCAGCTCTGAGCTGCTGCTGCTGCTGTCACCATTCATTCATTCCATTGGTTGAGGTCTGAACTTACAGGAAGGATCATGGCCATGTTCCACAGCTGCAGCCCAGGAGTGCTTTTTGTCACCATGTCCCATTCCCTGGGGAGCTGGACACTCACCTGCCACATCCCCAGGAACCATAAAATATCCTGCATTGGAAAGGACCCACCAGAAACAACAAATTCCAACTCCTGGCACCAGCAGGACCTGGGGCTTCATTCCTGGGGCCACTCTCAAGGCCACCTGAGACACCACCAGCCCTTTGGAAGGAGCTCTGCTCTTCCCAGGCAGCCTCAGAGGGAGCTGGCAGCGATCAGCCCTGGCTTTTACAGCCCCTGAAATGTCTGCACCGTTTTGTACCTGCAGCTCTCTCCCAGCTCCCAAAGCTCCCCGGAGACGCCGGCTGCTGCCTGGGCTATAAATAACGCCCGGCCAGGGCTGAGCCAGAACGTGTGGCAGTAATTTGGGTGATGATTTAAGGTGTGAACGCTCCTCCCAAAGCCTGTTCAGCCCCGAGTGACGCTGGCACAGCCAGGGACACCCCCGGGCTCACACTGTCCCCTCCCTCCACCCCTCTGGCTGTCAGAGCTCTGGGTTCCTCTCCCAGAACATCTTTCCCCCTTTTCTCCGCAGGATTTCACCCTCTGGAATGGCTCTGTGCAGTGAAATATCCGTATCACAACCCTTGGAAATGGTTTCATTTTATGGGGATCTCCTGCCTGTTTTACAGGCAGCTCTGCAGACGAGCTGACAATAAAGGAGGAGGAAGAGGAGCTTTGGAGAGCAGCTCCAGCTCCTGCCAGCTCCCTGCTTCCCAAGGAAGCACTCAGCATCTAGCAGGATTGGGATTTTGCATATTTTGGTTTTAAAACCCTCTCCCTGGTTGTTTTTTTTCACAGTATAAATGAAGTTTAGCAGCAGAGTGAGGGTGCTCAGGGCAGGACGTGCAGGAGCAGCCGCCCTGCCCACCTCACCTCCTGCCTTTTTATGCATTTTAATACCTTGCCTTTTCTAAAAATAGCCCCAATTCTGAGTCCCTTTAATACTCTCTTCATAAAAAGTAGTTCTTAAAGACCTCTGAAAGCTTTAACAAGCTGGACAAAGTGGCCTTCCCAGGACATGGGGGAAAGGAACCCCCCAGCTCATGGTGCAGGGCTGATCTCAGAGCCTGAACACAAACATTCCCCACAGGGTAATGCCAAGCACAGGAAAATAATGAAGATAATAAATCAGGAGCCCATTTAGCACCTTTTCCCCAGTAGCTGCTCTCCATCCTCCACCAGCTAGGGGAGGAATGACAGATGGAAGCTGAGCTGAGCCATGGGAGCAGTGAAAAAGCCTCTCAGAGCAGGACGTGAGGAGCTCTGTGCTGCTCTCCCCAGGCTTGGTGACACCAGCTCTGCATCAGAAAGGTCCTGCTGCGCCTGAAATTTGGGTTCCAACCCCACAGCTGCTTCTGGCAGGTTTCCCCCCACAGCCAGGTGCAGGGGTTGGGTTCTCTGACCAGTTCCTCACTGGTGGGACACGAAAGAAACACGCAGATTTTTCAGCAGCAGGTCAGGATCACCAGGCAGGACCACAAAAAGGCCCTGCCTTTCTTTATTCTCTCATTTCTATCTCTTTCTAAGGACAATCATGGATTGGTGAAAGAGGTTAACACCTCTATAATTTTACAGGATAAAGACATGGTCAATCATTTTTCTCTACCCCAGGGGAAAGGAATGAAAAACAATCTAAAAGTTCCAAACAATCTTGGCCAGTTAGGAAAACAAGGACTGTGTTTCAAGAAAATGCATGGGAACTTCTACTATAAAATTACAAATATGGAACCCTGCAAAAATCAGGGTGACACGGGACGTCCCAGGTTTGTTCCTGGCCCAGCTGAGCCAGGATGGAGAAGCAGGACAGGACCTGACCCAAGGCCCTGGGCTGTTCCTGAGCTCAGTTTAATCAATCCACTGCACCCATTTGCAGTGTCTGTGCATTCTGGCACAGCCACAGACCTGGAGAGAAGGCCTGGGAGTGACTCAGGCTGGTGGAAATAAACGGCTTGGGAACGGAGACTGCGAAAAGATTAATCTCTTTAAACTTATCAGGAAGAAATTCAAAAGGTAATTTGATTATAGTGCACAAACACTTTCACAGGAAGAAACCCTCGGATGCTGAGGGCTCTTTAACCTGGCAGAGATGAGCACAGACAGAATCTCTTAGTGGAAATTAAAGGCAGGCAGGCAAATTTCAATTCAAAATAATTTTTGGTGTTTTTTTTTTTTTTTTTTTTCAATGGCCAATGTGACTCTCCTAATTTCCAATTAATGGTAGGGACACCACCACCACCCCCCAAGAATTCCCAGGAGTGTGGACTCACTGCCAGCTGGGTTTGGGGTCTCTTTGCAAGGCTCTTCTTGTAGGGAGGAACTCAGAGAAATCAAAGCAGGGATCTCCAGCCCCCAGTCAGAGCAGTGGGGATGATTTTCCCCTCAGTGTGAGGGGCTTTGGAGCCAGCTGGGCCCCAGGAAATGTTCATCCATGGATTTGTGTGCTCAGAGCTGAGGGAAACCAATGGCAGCCAGGGAGCAGAGCTGAGGTGTCGCCCTGATTTTTTAGAGTGCTGTGTTTATAGTTGGTAGCAAAGGCTCTCACAGATTTTGTGTAAACAATCCATGTTTCTGTAACCGGCCAAGGATTGTTTTGTACTTTGGGTGTTGTTTTTCATTCTTCTTTCTGGGCTGGAGAATGTGATGGGCTGTGTTTCTCACCTATGGAACTTCAGAGGTGGTAACCTCTTTGTCCAATCCATAACTGTCTGTAAAAAGGTATAAATATAAGAATAAAGAGAGGCTGGGGCTCTTTTTGCTCTCTGCTCGGACTTGGTGGCTGAGCTCCTGAGTTGCCTGATTGTTTCGTGTCCACAGAGCAACACTGAGGAATCCACGGGCTGGGATGATGCTCAGTGCAAAAGAGGAAAAGAAACGGGCAAAGGGACCCCCAGCAGGCACCCCAGCAGCCAGCAGAAATCCCAGTTTTATTCCAGATGTCCTGCCAGTGATGCTCCTCTTTGGCAGGGTCTCACCCAGCACTTTAGAACCCATTATTTCCCTCCACAGCAAATTAGCAACAGAGTTTGGATGTTCGTTGACAGGAAAACCTTCCCATCCTTTATCTGCTCCTGGGTGGCTTCCCCCTGGATCCAGATATCACATCATTTATTTAACTTGGAGAATCAAGTAATTAATACCAGGGAGTTCTGACTGCTTGGCAGGGTGTGCTGTTACAGCTAACAAATTTTATGTCTTTAGGCTTCGCAGCAGAACTTGATTTAATTTGTCCCAAGGTTAAGGAAGACGGCGGAGGAGATTTGATGGCTCCAGATCACAAATTCACTACAATTTATCACCTTCACCACGTGGCTTGGACAGGCACCACTTCCAGGTGGGGATGGCAGAAGTTTACTCAATCATCTTTGCTTTAATCCTGCCTTCATCCATTATCTGCCACCACATGTCCCGAATATTCCCTGCCTCCCTGGGAGCTGCCTCCAGCCATCCCCATCCCCCCAGCCTGCCTGAGGATGCCCAGAATTTTGGGATTTTCTAATTAAGAGATAACACAATCCCAAGGAAAGCTGGGGAAGCATCTTAACTAGGCTTTCCCCCCCTAAAGGTTCTGTTTCAACGGCGTTTTAAGGAGTCGGGAAATTCAACAGAATGTTTTGAATTATGGAGGTTTTTTAAATTTAGGTGAGAGTAGAGAAAGGGAAAATGTTGCACAGGGGGTGTTTCTTAATCACACCCAGGTTGTTGGATTAATTTCTGCAGCTGGATTTCCTTCCTTAAATAACAGAAAAATGGAATATTTCTGTATTTCATTATAAATTGATGTTTTCTACAGAGAAAATCCAGGCACATGGGGAGGAATTCCCCCCAATACCCAACGTCAGCTTTGCAGGGCAGCAAGACCTCACCACAGAATTCTCTTTAGGACCCACCCAGAGCAGGGAATTTGGGAGCAATGAGGCTTTTAGAGCCTCCAAACCCAACGGCCTGGCTGGAATCTCACGGAGCAAAG
>VZTZ01007906.1:37293-50192 GCA_013400955.1 Drymodes brunneopygia | reverse complement strand
CAGGGGACACCCAGGGCTGAGGGCCCCTCTCAGCATCTCCTCAGCCCCAGCTCCCTCAGCCTTTCCTGGGCAGGGATCTGCTCCAGTCCCCTCCTCTCTCCCCCTTTGCAGGACCCACTCCAGGAGCTCCCTGTCCCTGCTGTCCTGAGGAGCCCAGAGCTGGAAAACTGGAGATTCCTCCTCAGAGAACTGATCCACCCATGGCCCCTCTGTGTTTGTGGGGTGTCACACCAACGTTGGTGCCAGCCAGGCTGGCAAATGGGAAAGGAGCAGGGAAGGCACCCAGTGACCCTTTAAAGGGCAGAACTTCTGGGAAAAAACCCCAGAAAAATGATTTCTGTTCTTTGAGACCGTGGGAATTGCACCTGGAGATTCAGTGATTCCACAATGGTTTCCAGACAGGAGGAGGATGATTCAGTACCTGGAGAGCTCTGGGGGATGCAGGAGCACCTGAAGCTCCTCCCTGAGAAGCCTCTGAAGAGTCTGCACTGACCTTGCCCTCTCCCCACATCCTGCAAAGCAGAAAAACAACTGTTCTGAATAATCACCAGGCAGTGCAAGGACAAACCCACGGGATAGCAGATCCTATAAATTCCTGGGATAGGCTGGCATTGCCTTCCCCATCTGCAGAGCAGGGAAACACCAAAGCTGCCAAAGCAAGGCCCCAAACCCCATCCAGCCACTGAATCACTGCGAGGAGCTGTGCTAAGCCAGGTTACAGCAATTCCTGTGCATTCCCACTGAAGGATGGCAGCAACTGCAGGGGTGAAACGTGTCGGACACTGCAGGAAAACCTCTGTCCCACACTCTGAGTGCTCAGCAGGCAGGACACAACAAGGGTGAAGTGACAGTGAGGCCGGGAGTGGTGTCACTGATGCCTGAAGGATTTTTTGCTTTTTCTCCTGAATCCCTTTTCCACAGTTCCCTATCCCCACAGGTATCAGCAGGCACACTTGTGATGCTTTAGGGGTGAGAACTCAGCCTGGGTTCTGGGTGTCCTGCAGGAGCCCAAACAGCCCAGAGCTGCAGAGTCAGGAGAGCAAACATTCCATTGCTGGGAGAACTCAAGGGCCCCTGGCAGGACAGATTCTGGAAACTGGGAGTGAGCCCAGCCCAGCCCCTGATTGGGCCCTCTCGTTAGATATGCTAATGAGTAAGGGCTTTAATTGTCCACTCGATTGGGGCTGGGGGACATTGTGACCTTGCTGTCACCTGGGTGAGCAATGCCTGGAATGGGATCCTATTAAATACCGAGGGGAGCGACCCCCAACCCTCTGACCCTGTCTGGGCTTTGATTTCCTAAGAGCAGGAAAAAGGCATCAGCACAGCCGGGGTTCCCTCCCAGGGCTCCTCCCGTGACTCACCTGGGCCAGGGACAGAGGATCCTGCCCTGCCCTGCACTCCAGGGACAGAGGATCCTGCCCTGCCCTCCAGGGACAGAGGATCCTGCCCTGCACTCCAGGGACAGAGGATCCTGCCCTGCCCTGCACTCCAGGGACAGAGGATCCTGCCCTGCCCTGCATTCCTGGCCGCAGCCGCAGCCTTTCCACCCACCCCAAGCCATCCTCGAAGCAGCAGGGACCCATTAGCTCCGATTAAAGCCACAATATCCCAAATCCCCTCGAGGGAGTTGAAGCCGTAGTGAATTTTGCAGGGTTTTTCTCCTCCCTTTCCCCACCTCAATCACTCTCGAGTACGGGGCATGAATAATACAACAAAACGTGTTGCCTGGTGATCGCTGTTGTGTTTCCCTCCAAGAATGCATCCAGGGAAGGGAGCAGACCCGAAACTGCCTGGAGGAATCGGGTGTTCAAAGACCAAGGGGCTGAGATGCTGCAGACACGAGGTGATGCAGAGGCTGATGGCAGCCTGCCCTGGGGATGGGAATTTTGGGAGCCCAGCAAGACTGATGGCAGCCTGCCCTGGGGATGGGAATTTTGGGAGCCCAGCCGCTCTATCCCATGGCAGAGCTGTGCTGGCAGCCCCGGGACACAGCTCCCAAAGCACTGCGGCACCGGGAGGGAGCAGAGGGCTTGGCTGAGCCCGGCGTGTGGAACCAACGCTGCCGTGCCAGGTGCTGCACCGGCTCTTACAGCAAAAACAAACAGGGCTGTAAAAGAGGAAGAGGCTCTCCATAAAAAACAGGATATTTGGAGCTGAGGGGTTGTTTTCCTGCTCCAAGTGGAGGCTCCCAGAAGGCTCCGGGTTGGTGATGTGGACTGGAATTGTGAGGCTGTGTCAGGGGAGGCTTAGGTTGGATTTAGGGTGCTGATTTTTCTCCCAGGGGGTGCTGGGGCACTGAAATGTCACATTCCCGAGGCTGCCAGAGCTCCGGGAGTGCTTGGACAATGCTCCCAGGGGTGCCCAGGGTGGGATTTTTGGGGTGTCTGTGCAGGGCTGAGGGTTGGACTCAATGATCCTCGGGGTTCCCTTCCAGCTCAGGACATTCCATGATTCTTTGAACCCACCACTGGCCAAGGCTGAGCCCATCAGGAATGATGGTAATGCCTCTTTGATAACGTATTTAAGAAGGAAAAACAATTATTATGCAGATGTAATTGGGACCAGAAAAGAGGAGGGTGAAAACATGTGAGAGGAGCAACTCTGCAGACACCAAGGTCAGTGCAGGAGGAGGGGGAGGAGGTGCTCCAGGTGCCAGAGCTGGGATTCCTCTGCAACTCATGGTGAAGACTTCCACTATTGGGTTGCTCCCACGAAACAGAAAAGCTCATCCAGCTTCTCCTTTCCTGCGGCACTGCGGATGCAGGTTGGAATTTTTAAAAGAGCACTGGACAAGTTCCCTTCCCTCTCTGAAAGCCCCTTGGAGTCCTGTCCTGTGGATGCACAGAAAATGAAAGTTCTCCAGTGCTCCATTCAGAACCCGAGGCAGGGGGGGTTTCTGGAGTAAATTCCCTCTTTGGGTGGGTTCTGTGCTGCCCAACAGCAGCAGCAGCAGCTCCAGCCCAGCTGCTCCAGCCTTGCAGCTGAGGGGATCAGCAGGAAAATGGGCCTGGGCTCCATCCCTGCTGCTTCCCGAGGCGAGCCCAGCTGTGCCCTGGGGATGCTCTGTGTTTGTGCCCTGCTGTGGCCCTGCTTTTTGCAGGGTTCCATGGTTGTCACTTTGCAGTAGAAGTTCCCATGCGTTTTCTATAAACACAGCCCTTGTTTTCCTAACTGGCTGAAATCGTTTTGCACTTTTAGATTATTTTTCATTCCTTTCCCCTGGGGCGGAGAAAGATGATTGACCATGTCTTTATCCTGTGAACTTTCAGAGGTGTTAACCCCTCTCACCAATCCCTGATTGTCTTTAGAAACAGATAGAAATGAGAGAATAAAGAAGGGCAGCCCCTTTTTGGCTGGTCCTGCCTAGAGATTCATCTGCTGCTCTAAAACCTGTGTGTTTCTTTGTTCCCAGCTGTGCAGCACCCTGCCTTGGCGCTGTGCCCTCACACCAGGGCCTGACTGCCTGCCCAGGCTGCAAACTGCACTTTTGGGGGCTCTGCACGGGGCAGTCCCAGCTGCAGCCCTCAGAAAATGCACATTACAGAGAAATTCCAGCACTAAATGGTTCCAAGAGGTTTTTACACCTCCAGGCCAATGATGCTGGGCTTAACTGGAGATACTGGGACAGCTCTGCTGAGCTGTGGGGAGGGAAAAGCACCAACTGCAGCCAGGTCCAGCCTGATCCCGAGCAGAGGAGTCATCGCTGCCGCCCTGCTTTTTGCAGGGTTCCATGGTTGTCATTTTGCAGTAGAAGTTCCCATGCATTTTCTATAAACACAGTCCTTGTTTTCCTCACTGGCCGAAATCATTTTGCACTTTCAGATTGTTTTTCATTCCTTTTCCCGGGGGCGGAGAAAGATGATTGACCATGTGTTTATCCTGTGAACTTACAGAGGTGGTGACCTCTTTCACCAATCCATGATTGTCTTAAGAAAAATATATAAATGAAAAAATAAAGAAGGGCAAGGTCTTTTGGTTGGTCCTGCCTGGTGATTCAACTGCTGCTTTGAAGCCTGAGTGTTTCTTTGTTGCCAGCAGTGCAACACATTAGGAAGTGGAATATTTCAGTAAACCCCAAAACCTCAAGGAGCAAATGTTCAGGGTGTATTTAAGGCCTCAGCCTGCGGTGTGTGCAAAGAGCAAGGCAATTAATAAAGTATATTTAGCATGCCAGGCTGAGGTGTGCAGCTCCCACGGCAGCTGAAACACAGCAATTTAAAGAACATTTATCAGAAAGATCAGCCTGCCTGAGCTGGGGCTGCTGCTTTTCTCACCTGGGAGAAGTTCACTGCCTCATCCATCCCTCCGGGAGCTCCAGGTCAGGGCTCTGGTGGTGGCTGCAGCTCAGACAGGAGGGTTTGGGTGCTGTTGGATGTTGCACAGCTGGCAACAGAAGAAACACGCAGGTTTCAGAGCAGGAGTTAAATCTCCAGGCAGGACCAACCAAAAAGGCCTGCTTTTCTTTATTCTCTTATTTTTATATGTTTAAAGACAATCAGGGATTGGTGAGAGGGATTAACACCTCTGTAAGTTCACAGGACAAAGCCATGGTCAATCATCTTTCTCCACCCCAGGGGAAAGGAATGAAAAACAATCTAAAAGTTCCAAACAATCTTGGCCAGTTAGGAAAACAAGGGCTGTGTTTATAGAAAATGCATGGGAACTTCTACTGCAAAATGACAAACCTGGAACCCTGCAAAAAGCAGGGGGACAGTTGCACATCTCAGGTGTCCTGGGAGACCCCTCTGAGACCTCATGGCTTGTGCAGAAAACATGAAATATTTTCCCCCACTGCTCAGTCCCCACTCGTATTCAAATCCGAGGGAAGGAGAGGCCTTTTCCAAAATAAAAAGGAAAAAAGACGTGGAAACGATGTTCTCCAAGTTGTAGATGCAGAAGTTTTCACGGTGTCTTAAACCAGCTGGTTGAATTTGTGAAACCCAAGAAAACAGCCTCACAAAGCTGATGGTAATCCCAGCGTTCAAGGCCAGAGACCTGAACAGACAATAAAAACCACAGCACCTTTAAAGAGCTGTGAATCCTGACTGAAGCCTTTGTTCCACACTGAGTGGTGCCATTACATCCCAAAAACCATCAGCCACCCTGCCCAGCAGAATGCAGAGCCCTGCCCTCCAGCAGAGTGGGACTTTTCCAGGCATAAACAGAATATTTGAATAATTGTGCAGAGAGCAAGGACAGCCAGAGTTACTGATTACAACAATAAATGTTTGGGATGGGATGGAAAACTTCACATTTCAGTGTCGAAAAGCTGTTCTGATCACAAAGGGAGAAAGCAAGGATCTCCTCGAGATCCTGGACTGGGATCAGGAGGAACACTTGGATGAGCACCTTTTTTTCTGGAAAAATCCCACTTTTCCCCTTGGAATGAATGCTGCCAATTGCCCCCCAAAAACAGAACCCCCCCTGCTCTGAGCCAGGCAGGAACCCCTCACCCCTGGCACTCCCAGTGCCAGGGAGGGCCCAGAACCACCTGAACCCAACCCTCTCCCAGTGCTGTTTATAACACTTATTTTTTGAACTTTCAGTAATTAAACCTCCTCAGTTTTGACGAGAGCCACTCAAAAGCCCAGCAGTGGGGACTGCAGCTGCCTTTGAACAGATGAAATGTTGTTTTTTTTTTTCTCCCTGCCTTTGAACACTCTCACTGCCTGCTCCCAGCCTGTGGCCACCCAGTTTGCCCCGAGGTGCCTGGCACTCGAGTCTCCAGGATAAAAGGAGCTGGCTGGAAGTGGAATTAGTGCCCTGCATGGAAAGCTCTGCTGCAGACAGGAATCAAAGGAGGAAATAAAGGCCTGAGCTAAGCAAAATCTGCGTGCGGATAATTAGCTAAACTTCCGAGTCCTGACACGAAGCTTTTTTGGAAGCAAAGCATTTGGGAATCACGTGGAGAGCCTGGCTCTCCTGCCAAGCAAAGGTTTGGGGGTGGTTTGTCTTGTGTGGGGCTGTTTGATTGGGATTTTTAAAGTGTCTGCAGGGTGGAACTGAGGGGTGAGCTGTCCTTGAGGCAGCCCCAAAAGCCAAAGAGGGGGATCCTCTCATGGCAGCCCCAAAAGAAAAGAGGGGGATCCTCTCATGGCAGCCCCAAAAGAAAAGGAAGGGGATCTTCTCCTGGTAGTCCCAAAAGCAAATGAGGGGGATCCTCTCTTGGCAGCCCCAAAAGCCAAAGAGGGGGATCCTCTCATGGCAGCCCCAAAAGAAAAGGAGGGGGATCCTCTCTTGGCAGCCCCAAAAGAAAAGGAAGGGGATCTTCTCCTGGTAGTCCCAAAAGCAAAGGAGGGGGATCCTCTCTTGGCAGCCCCAAAAGCCAAAGAGGGGAAATCTTCTCTTGGCAGCCCCAAAAGCCAAGGAGGGGGATCCTCTCTTGGCAGCCCCAAAAGCCAAAGAGGGGGATCCTCTCTTGGCAGCCCCAAAAGCCAAAGAGGGGGATCTTCTCTTGCTGGAGAAGGTGGAAACCCCCCAGTCCTGTTTCTCCTGCACACCCCAGCCCTGCAGCAGGATTTGGTGAGCCACCAAAAACCCAAAACACCATCCCCAGTCCCCCAAAGGGAGCCACCAGGGAGCTCTTTCCAAGAAACTTCTGGGAACAAACATTCATCGCTCCCAGGCTTCAGGAGGAGTTGAAAACAGGGAGCTGCCAACACTCACAAACGCTTCCCCTCCCCCTGGAAATATTTTTTCCCAAACACTCGTTTTCCTCCTGATAAAATCAGCCCCACAGCCCAGGCTGTGGCAGCTCAGTGCTGAGCTCAGCTCTCTGCTCCCCACGATCTGACAAAGCTGGGAGAGCTCCTCAGCTTGTGGAACAGAACATCTGTTTCCTCTGGAGCAGCTGCCACCTGGCCAAGGCAGCCGCAGGCAGAGAGGAACATCACCTGCCTGTGGAGAGAGCAGCTCCTCCAGCAGGGCACAGGGACACCTGGCACTGCCACAGTGCCACACTCAGCTCCTGGAGGGGTTGGCAAACACCCCAGTGGCCCCAGAGTGGCAGGAGGTGATTTTGGGAGGGAGGCAGGCTGAGGGGTGTTGCACTGTCAGACACAAAAGAAACACGCAGGCTTCTGAGCAGCAGGTCAGGACTACACCAGGCAGGACCAGAGAAGGGGTCCAGCCTTTCTTTATTTTTTCATTTTTATATCTTTTTAAAGACAATCGTGGATTGGTTAATGAGGTTACCACCTCTACAATTTCACAGGGTAAAGACATGGTCTATCATTTTGCTCCGCCTTAGGGGAAAGGAATGGAAAACAATCTAGAAGTTCAAAACAATCTCGGTTGGTTACAAAAACAAGGATTATGTTTATAGAAAATGTATGAGAAATTCTGCTACAGAAGTAAAAATACAGAACACTGCAAAAACCAGGGTGCAAAATACAGAGGGGTGGGGATGGTTTCCCCTGGCAAGGTCTGGAAAAAGCCTGAGAACGCTCCAGCCTCCCTCTGTCACTGTGGGGAGGGGCAGATGAGCTGCTGGGACACCTCAGTGCCACCTCTGGGGTGGGTGATGGTGCTGGGACACCTTGGTGCCACCTCTGGGGAGGGGCAGATGAGCTGCTGGGACACCTCAGTGCCACCTCTGGGGTGGGTGGTGGTGGAGGGCAGCTCTCCTGAGCTCGGGGCACCTCAGCAGAAGGATTCACCCCTTATTCTGCTGCTCCTCATGTTCCTGGAGCCAGGATTGTGGCAGGATCCATCCCTGCACTGAGCTCCAGGTGCCCACGGGCATCTCCATCAGGATTTCAGTCAGGATGTGTCCCCAGGAGCCAGGCAGACACTGACTCAGGGCTGACTCACTCCAGGGAGGGTTCATCCCCTGACTTTCCCTCCCCACTGCTGATGAGGAGCCGGGAGGAGCCCTCAGGAACATTCCCAGCCCAGCTGAGTGTCACATCTTCCACCTGGGAGGATTCACTCTCCCATGGATAACATTTACCAGGGCATGTGGTGGCAGGACAAGGGAGGAAAGGCTGAGAGGAGCTTGAGATGAGACATTTGGAAAAAATTCTTCTCCATGAGGTTCTGGCTGCCCCTGGATCCCTGGAAGTGTCCAAGGGCAGCTTGGAGAAACCTGGGACAGTGGAGATGGGACAAATCTTCAATGTCCCTTCCCACCCAACCATCCCATGATTTTCTGTCTCTGATCAGCAGCAATGAAAGGAAAGAGACCATTTGGATGACAGGAATTAAAGCTTTAGAAAAGGGGTAAGATAAGAAAAAGGGAAAAAAATTGGAAAGATATCGACTGTTCTGAAGCAAACAAAAGCCACTATAGATTAAACAAACAATACAGCCCAAACTTCTCCTCACGGTGCTCTGACAGATAAACAGCAGCCTCCAAGAATTAATTGTGTGCTGGCACAGCTGAATGAGCCACCATATGGGAGTGGTGACAAAACCACCTCTGTTTTTTGGTGGCAAATCGCGCAAATCGTCGAGTCTGCCTAGAGCTGAGAAGTGCCACACCTCACTCCTCCTGCTCTCCCAGCAGAGCTGACAGATCTGTGAGGGCTCTTTGGGGGCACTGGAGATCCCTCTGTGCACGATTTAGGGTTTGGTGCAGGTGAGGATTCCTGCACTGAGAGGATGCTGCTGGGGGAAGCTCAGGAGATGTGGTCGCCTCCCTTGTTCTCAGCAATGGCTTTGTCACCCTCAGAGCCAGGGGGGCAGTGGCAGCCTGGCCCCAGGGGAAGAGACTTGAAGGGAAACTGCAAAGGATCCTTGGGAATTGGTTTTGCAGGGCTGGTGGCCGAGCAGGAGCTGCAGGAAGGAGAGGGAACGTCAGCCCAGCTCAATCCTCGCGCTGACTCTGATCCTCCACGAGCACTGAATTCACTCATTTGATTTCTTCCCGAGGAACCCATTAATAACTGCACTTGCAAGGGCTGAAGAAAAAAACAATCCAGCAAAGCCAAGGAAGCGTCTTGGAGCTGGTCCAGCCTGGCAGAGCTGAGATGCAAATGGGGAGTGACTCTTGCGGGGTTGGGTCGGACATAAATCCACAACAGCTCAATTAAAGCTGCTCCCAGTTCACAGCACAGCCAGGGAGCCACGCTCCAGCCCTGGGACTGAGCCTGGATTTCACCCTGAATAAAAGACAGGCCCTTGGAGGACAAAGTGCTCTGAAACCCTGGCACTCTGTGCAGCCTCCTCTTCACGCTCACAGCTCTCCCCTCCTCTGCAGTTTCATTTCAAATGAGACAAAGCAGCACCGGCAATTTGGCAGCCAATGATGCCCTGAAAGCCACCTGCCCCTGGCTCCATCCCTCAGCCTGAGCACCAGGCAGGACCACACACCTGGAGCTGCAATTAGCGGGGAAAAAGGGGGGGAAGTGCTGGAGTGAGAGTGCTCATCCTGCCCTGGAGCCTCCTTGGCTGAAGGTTGTTGCTCTGTCGGACACGAGACAATCAGGCAAATCAGGAGCTCAGCCACCAAGGCCAGGCAGAGAGCAAAAAGAGCCCCAGCCTCTCTTTATTCTTATATTTATACCTTTTTACAGACAGTTATGGGTTGGACAAAGAGGTTGCCACCTCTGAAATTCCATAGGTGAGAAACACAGTCCATCACATTCTCCAGCCCAGAAAGAAGAATGAAAAACAATATCCAAAGTACAAACCAATCCTTGGCCGGTTATAGAAACATGGATTGTTTGCACAAAATCTGTGAGAGCCTTTGCTACCAACTATAAACACAGCACTCTAGAAAAATCAGGGTGACAGAAGGTCACTTGGGGCAGACAGAGTGACCCCCCTGACCCCAAAATGCCATCCCCACCCCGAGGGCAATGCAGGACAGAATTGATGGGCAGGTGATTCTCCAGTGCTCTCTCTCTATGTAATGAATTCCTCCTAACTCCCAGCCTCTTCCCTCCAGGAATCCCCTGAACACCTTTAATTTAGAAGTGCCATAATCCACCCGCCTTCTGCTGCCTCTTAAAAGTTGATTTCCTCCTCGGTGCTTTGCAGCCATGACATTTTCATGGCACTGCTTGTTCCTTTTAGCTTGGATCATTTTGGGATAAGGAACTCCTGTCTCTGCTCTGGTCCTCCCTCCTGCCCAGCTCCTGACATGGATTTCTTTGGGATTTCCTGCCCTTTTTTCCTGCTGTCAGGGACTGGCACATTCCCATCTATCCCAAGCATCGTTGGAGTTTATGGGCCCACGGTACAGGAGGGAATTAGGTAATAATAAAAAACACACACCAAAAATACTCGGCCATAACAAAAACTGATCCTGCCCGATGGGATATTTTAGTGCCTCATTATGGCACCCAGACCTCACAGAATGCTTTGGGTTTTTAAATAAACCAGGGGAGGCTTTGCTGGCTCCAGGTCTGTGAATCCTGGCTCCCCACTGAATTCCACAGCTCCCCTTCCTTCTGCAGAGGTGTTTCCCATCCCACAGGAACCTCCAAGATCAGGGAAACAAAATGTTTTCTTTGGTCCTTCTTCTGAAGGGCTCAGGGGGAAGATGACAGAAGACAGAGCTGCAAACCCAGTGCTGCTGGGAATGTCTGAATGTGATTTAGGAAGAGAAGTGGATGAGTTCAGGTCACGGAGGAGGGACTGGGCTGGATTTTAGCCCTTGTGTATGTTAGTCTTTCCACCCAGTGAAATCACAGCTCTTTTGGCGCAGTCCCCTTGTCCTTCCTTGTTGGGTCACACTGTGTGTGTTGTAGAACAGCAGCCCTGGCAGGGCCAGAGCTGAGCCCCTTCCCCANTCTCTCTCTCTCTCTCTCTCTCTCTCTTTCAGCAGTCCCAGAGTGACCTGGAGCAGTCTCAGTCTCTGCTGGAGAATAAAGAGCTCCATGCAATGTCACAGCCTCTCTGAGCAGTCCGAAGCCCCAGCGTTGATTCCTGCACTCCCTCACACCTTTAACCACCACATCAGCACAGGGCCCCTGGAAAACACAAATTCTGCCTCTCCAGAGCACTCCAGACCTCCAGCTCTCCATCCCAGCCCAGCAGGGACCCAGGCCTCTTGTTCTGCTCCGATAATCCAAGGTGCCTACTCCTCCAGCTCTCCACCTAACGTGGCGTGTGTCTCCAGGAGATTATTTGGAGTGGTTATTTTTATTCCTGGGAACCTTCAAAGGCAGAGTTATTAAGTGTATTTAAAAGGAAGAAGGGGCCCAGATAAAGCAGGGGATGTAATTAGTTACAAGCTACTGTACTTTGATGACAAAGCAGCATTTCTGTGGAGCTGCAGCTCGGTGGGGTGTGCTAATTACTGATAGCAGGCACAGCCAGGGGAAGCCTGACACTGCTCTGATAAAGCAGAGCTGTCCACAACGCCACAGGCTGGGCTTAACTCGTGGGGTTTGAGCCAAAGCCTGGGTTCTGTAAAATTCCCCGCGCCTTGGAAAGGACAGAGGGGAATAAACCCCGAATTTTTCAGCCTAGTGGGAGGCCAGGTGACAGCCCAGGGTCCGTGAGGAGGGACACCAAGGTGAGCAGAGGGATGGGGCAGCTCTCCCGTGAGGAAAGGCTGGGAGAGCTGGGATTGTTCAGCCTGGAGAAAGGAAGGCCTTGTAACAGGTTTGGGGTGGGGGGACAGGGACAAGGGGCTGCCGGGGAAATTCTGTTTCTGCCTTGTTCCTTCTGGGAAATTCTCCCCCGGGAGGGTGGGGAGGGGCTGGGATGGAATTCCCAGAGGAGCTGGGGCTGCCCCTGGATCCCGGGGAGTGTCCAAGGACAGCTTGGGGAACCCTGGGATGGAGGATCCCTGCCCAGGGATAATCTGGATAATCTGTAAGGTCCTTCCAACCCAAACCATTCCACGATCCTGTGAAAATCCAGCACTCTCAGCCTCACAACGTGATGCTTTTTTTGGAAAGCATTTCTTCCCCACCTACATTTGCACGCCAGCAGCAGAAACATTCCTTCACCTTTGTGTTTACACAGTGAACGTGGGAACAGAATCCCTCAAGGCTAAAAGAAAGTAATAATAATAAAAAAAAATTTAAAAAAAGAAACCAAACAATCCCTTCTGTTCATTTCAACTGCCCTGGTGTGTACTCACTCCGTGATGGCAGGGCTTGCTCTGCAATGTGTTCATTTTTTATAATAGCTGGATTGTGATGCCAACAAGGACACAGAATAAATGAGGTTTGTTTTTTTTTTCCTTAATATCATAGATGGGTCTTCAGCTGGAGAAACTGGCACTGCTCCTCCAGAGCCGTCAGAGCCAAATTACACTTACTCAGGGGCTGGCCTGGGGACAAAAATATCTTTTTAATTTCCATCTGACTTCAGGAAGAGCCTTAAAAATGCCCCTTTCTGCCCGCAGGCTGCAGTCCCAGCAGAGCATTTCCAGCTTTGCAGGTGGCTCTGCCCATCACCCACTGCTGGCAAACGAGGGGAGCTCTTGGTGCTGGGACAAAGTTTGGAGAATTTGGGGGTATCCAGGGCAAATCACAGCCCTGTGCACGCTGTGTGACCAGAGCTCTGCTCGTTTCCACTCTGATGGGGCTGGAGGCTCCTCAGAGCATCCTCAGAACATGCTCAGAGCATCCTCACACCTTCCTCAGAGCATCCTCAGAGCTTCCTCAGAGCATCCTCAGAGCATCCTCAGAGCTTCCTCAGAGTTTCCTCAGAGCATCCTCACACCTTCCTCAGAGCTTCCTCAGAGCATCCTCAGAGCATCCTCACACCTTCCTCAGACCATCCTCAGAGCTTCCTCAGAGTTTCCTCAGAGCATCCTCACACCTTCCTCAGAGTTTCCTCAGAGCATCCTCACACCTTCCTCAGAGCTTCCTCAGAGCTTCCTCAGAGTTTCCTCAGAGCATCCTCACACCTTCCTCAGAGCTTCCTCAGAGCATCCTCAGAGTTTCCTCAGAGCATCCTCAGAGCTTCCTCAGAGCATCCTCACAGCATCCTCA
>VZTZ01007906.1:6458-20525 GCA_013400955.1 Drymodes brunneopygia | reverse complement strand
CAGCCAAGGCAGCCGAGGTTGTGCATTGTGCAATCAACAGGAGGAGGGAAGGAAAGGAAGGGGGGAAAAAAAAAAACCCCAACAAAACCCAAAATGAGAATCCAAATCTGCCCTGCAAGGTTATCCCCAGCACAGTCTGCACCATGCAGGGGCCAGGAGCATGAGACAGCAACAACTCCAAAAATATCTGCCTGCAGCTGATCCCTGCCGGGGCAGTGGTGCCTTTGGGGCTACCCAAAAACAGAGGCCAGACTAAATTAAGAGAATAAAAAGCCTCAATATTTATTGTAGGGCCTTCAGGTACATTTAGGGCTCACCCAGNTTGGCCGCTGTGTGAAGTGAATTCCCCAGCTGCACAGCGAGTGACAGACAGGCTGAGGGACAGTGATTGGCAGAGTCATTGAAGCAGTGTCCCCTCACTGAGAGAGGCACCGTGGAGCACCTGTAGCATCCCCAAGGACTCCGTGTCCAATCCTCCCCCTCCTGCTGCCTGGGCCCAAAGGATTCAGACATGAAGAGAAAAAAAAACAACCCCTAAGGCTTCATCACACAGCAGGAGGGCAATGGCAGAGCCAGGATGGGCTGGAAACACATCACGGACAGGACCTGGAATGGTTTGGGTTGGAAGGGACCTTAAAGACACTTCCACCATCCCAGGCTGCTCCAAACCCATCCAAGCTGGCCTTGGACACTCCCAGGGATGGGGCAGCCCCAATTCTCTGGGAATATGAGTGTTCAGCAGATCTCCATCAAAAATAATTTATTGAATAGATATTTATAAATCCAAGCAATGCAGCAGAGATAAAACCTGTGCCTGTTGGTGCCCCGTGGTCGTGGCAGAGCTCAGCATCCCAAGGAAACAGAGCTGAGCATTCCCACAGCCCCGGAATGGCTGAGCCTGGCACAGGATCAGACACCAGAGCAGAGGAGGCTCCAGGAGCAGAGACAGCCCTTCTTTCCAGCACTGAGGTGTTGCCCTGGTTTTACAGGGCCCCGTAAGTTGTGACACTGTAACTGTAATTTCCCATGCTTTTTCTGTAAACATGGTCCTTGTTTTTCTTAACTGGCCAGGATTGTTTTGCACTTGTGGAATTGTTTTTCATTCCTTTCCCTGGGGTGGAGAAAGATGATTGACCATGTCTTTGTCCTGAAAACCTTCAGGGGTGTTGACCCTTTTCACCAATCCTTGATTGTCTTTAGTAACATATAAAAATAGGAAAATAAAGAACGGCAGGGCCCTTTTTGGTCGGTGCTGCCTGGAGATTCAACTGCTGCTCTGAGCCCCGCGTGTTTCTTCTGTTGCCAGCAGTGCAACACTGAGGTCTGCAGAGAACCCCCCAAAATCCTCCTCACCCCACCAACCTTGGCAGGAGCCCCGGGCTGTGCTGGATGCTGGGCTGGATTCAGAGACACCACGAAGGGTTGGGATGCCACCACCTGCCACCTCAGCAGCAGGACCCAAAGGCCACATCCTCTCCCTGGCAGAGTTCCAGAGCTTTCCTCCATCTGCCCCCGCTCAGGGGAGCACTGCAGGTCCGAGGGCTTTGGTTACACGATTTAAAACATAAATGAAAGCAGCCCCTGAGCTCATCCATTTTCAGAGCAGCTAATTTGTCCCCGGGGAGCGGCTGGAGGCGATGGGGGGAGGGAAGCAGCGCTCTCCCTCCTGTTATAAAAATAACAAAAAGTGATGAATGACCCTCAGAGCCCAGCAAGGGGAGCAGCAGCTTTTTCCAGCCCGAGATAAATTGCTGCTGTCACTGCAGGTAGAGCCGTGATTTACCCACGATGTACCCGGGCCAGCTCCTCGGCGACCCGGCTTTGCCAGCCCCGCTTATCTCATCGCCAGAGGGTTTGTCTGGTTTAAAATCCAAACGACAGCAACTGGGGGACAGGAGGTGAGGCAGCAGCTGGCAGGATGGTCAGGGATGGCAGGATGGACAGGGATGGCAGGATGGACAGGGATGGCAGGATGGACAGGGATGGCAGGATGGACAGGGATGGCCAGGGATGGTCAGGGATGGCAGGATGATCGGGGATGGCAGGATGGCCAGGGATGGCCGGGGATGGCAGGAGCAGCATCCTCATCTCCCCGAGCTTCCCGGGAAGCGCAGATCCAGGAGCCCATCGGGGGAGGTTTCCTCCATCGCTCCCACCGAACCCCTTCCCTCCTCCCCGTATTCCCAAGCGCCATCTATTGGCATTTCTTCCCGTTCGCTTTCCCCAACCCGAGCCCAGGCACGGAGCGTTCCCCTCGCTGGAGAATCGTGGCTCAGATGGGAAAGCTGAGAGCACACAGGAGACAATCCCGGCGCTCAGCGCCGCCTTTGCACAGGGCTGCCCGGCTTTCCAGCCCTGATTTTCCGTGGAACACCCCCTCCCCTGCCAGGCATCTCACCCCACCTTAATAGAGATTCATTTATTCAGGACGGGGAATTGATAGATTTAGTTTGATTTTTGTTTCATAAGCCTTCCTCCCCGAGCTCCGTTTCTCTTTTCATTTATGTGCTGATGGAGGAATAAACTTTTAACTCCGAGGATCAGCCCTGTCAAACAGAATCTCCTCGGCTGCCCGGGAAGGGGAGGGAGCTGGGCTGGAAAAGGGCTCCCAGCCAAGGAATCAGCCTGGCAGGTGATTTTAGGAGAGCCTGCTGACTCCCATTTCCTTAATTCTCCAGCCAATTCTTGCATGGAAGTTTTAGTCGTGGTTTTAACTCGCTCCTCCACAGTGCCTCACACAGAGCCTGCTGCCAAAGCCCTCCCGGGAACAGGAGTCCTTGGGGAGGGAGGGGACAGGCACAGAGAGGGAAGAAAGGGGTGGAAAAACAGGGATTTGGGAAAATATAAACGGGAGAAGGAAAGGCTGGGCTTATGGCAAGGGGAATTACAAGAAAATCCAGCTGAAGAACTGAGAGTGTGTCTTATGAGCCAAATAATGACACCCCAAAAGAGATCCCTCCTGAGCCTGCCCTCAGGAGCTGGGCTTTCTCCCCAGACATTTGGGATTGGGCTTCCTCCCCAAACCTTTGGGGTTGGGTTTTCTCCCCAAACATTTGGAATTAGATTTTCTCCCCAAACCTTTGGGGTTGTATTTTCTCCCCAAACCTTTGGGATTTGGTTTTCTCCCCAGACCTTTGAGATTGTATTTTCTCCTCAAACATTTGGGGTTGGGCTTTCTCCCCAAACTTTTGGGGCTGTATTTTCTCCCCAAATCCTTGGGATTGCGTTTTCTCCCCAAACATTTGAGATTGGATTTTCTCCCCAAACCTTTGGGATTGGGTTTTCTCCCCAAACCTCTGGAGTTGTATTTTCTCCCCACACCTTTGGAATCAGATTTTCTCCCCAAACCTTTGGGGTTGTATTTTCTCCCCAAACCTTTGGGATTTGGCTTGGGTGAGCTCTCCTCAGTGCTCCTCCACGTGAGCCACAAAAAGCCCACTCTCTCTTCTCCCACTCTGTATGAAGGATGGAATTTCCCATTCCCATGCAGGCACCCTGCTCATGCCCACTCTCATTCCCCCAGCTCCTCTCCCAGGGTGGATTCCTCCCCAGAGCAGATCTGTTACGGCAATGCAAACACAAAACACACCAAGACCTTTCCAGATTTTTCCTACCCCAAACACTCTTCACAGATGAGCCCTAAATCCACGGGTGATCCATTCCCACCCCTGACTCACCATGGGAGTGAAAGATTCCCAGCAGAAACCCCAGAGGACTCAGCCTGGTGGAACCAGCTGTTCTCCCTCATTCCAGGGTTTTGTTCCACTTGAGCAGCTTTAAGGCCAAGGGGAGCAGAGCCAAGCTCTGATCAATAGGATCTGACAACAAAAGCAAGCAGCCCTTTTTCACTCTTTCCTTCACTTTGGGCCTTCCCATCTCTGTGTGCAAAGGGAGAGCATCCAAACCCATCTCCTGAAGGATCCAGGCTGGAGAGAATCTGGGGTTGGAGCCTTGCTGATGAGAGCTGGACCAGCTTCATCCACACAAATAAAAATCCCTGGAGAGTTGGGAGTTCAGCTCTGAGTCACAGGCAGGAATTCGGGCGACGAACACGAGGCTGAACCGAATCAGTAAGAAAATAACACAAATTTTCTCGCTGGCGACCAGAGGCCAACACAACCCCACCGACCCCTCACGGAGGCAGCGAGGGACACGTGGTGAAATCAATTTTCTCCCTCAAGACAAATCCTCCTGAGCAGAGCGAGAGGCGATGTCCCGAGCGTGACAGCGAAGGTGTTAATTCCTCTGTAAATAGGGTGTGAAATGCCACAACATCAGATGGGGTTTCTACTCACTTTGCTAATTACGTTCGTCTGTCATCGTTCCGTGCTGCAGCAGGAGAAGGGCTCGGCTCCGGCAAGCAACACACAATTTTTAGACTTGAGTGGAAAATTTGCCAGAGGCTGTTTTGTCAGAAGGGGAGGAAAAAAAAAATAAAATCTAACATATGATCTCGCAGCGTTACTGTAAGGAGTTATTTTTTTTCAGAGTTTTAAGTCGTAAATCCCATTTGGGCTTGGAGAGATGGACAAACGGGGAGCAGAGAACGAGTTGGTGGTGTCAGCCAGGATTAAATACCCTGACATTTTCCTGACAGAACCTCGTGCCATTCCCACCGAATATTTTTGGTGCAAATTTGGCTTTTTAGGTGCCACCACTGCAGCTTCACCTTGGAGGTGGCTCAGGCACAAAGGTGTGACAAAACTGGGTGGCTGCACAGTGCAGGGCTCTGTCGGGTTCAGCACTGAGCACTGGTGGCCCCAACAGCTCCAGTTCTCCCAAATTCCCACTCATTTTCCCTGGGCAGGCCTCACTGAGCTCTGCTGGTTTGATGCAAGACCTGGAAATTTGGGAAGTTTTGTCTTTTCACAAGGGCCTGGAGTGACAGGACAAAGGGGAATGGCCTTGAGCTGAGGGAGGGCAGGGTTGGGTGGGAGATTGGGAAGGAATTCCTGCCTGGGAGGGTGGGGAGGGGCTGGGATGGAATTCCCAGATTTGCTGGGGCTGCCCCTGGATCCCTGGAGTGTCCAGGGCCAGGCTGGACAGGGCTTGGAGCACCCTGGGACAGGGGAAGGTGTCCCTGCCTGTGACAGGGGTGGGACAAATCTTTAATGTCCCTTCCCACCCAAACCATTCCATGATTCCATGAGTGCTGATTTTGTTTTCATGCAGGGATGGGGGGCAGGAATGAATCCCTTCCTTTGCCACACTCAGCTCTCCCTCTGAGCCCCACCCTGGCTGCAGCACTCCCAGGATCCAAGAGAGGTGGGATAACCTTTCCTCAGCCTTTCCTGGCCCTTTTAGTGCCTCCTCCTCAGCCACCTGGAGCTTTCCAGAGTGCCCCTGCCCTTCCCAGGCTCCCCAAAGGTGGGAGGTTTGTGTGGAAGGTTAAATAATTCCCATTTTGGGTGATGCTCTGCCCGCCACCTCCTCCCTGCTCATCCCTGCTTGAACAAGGGCGGGCTCAGGGACTGAGCTGAGCTTGACAAAACAACTCTGCAGTCCCACAGAGTCCATTACAGTCCCTGGTCAGTTCTTCTGCCATTAATTATCCTCAGAAGCAAAACAATATTCACCTCCTTGCTTTGAATTTCTCTCAGCCGAGCTCCTTCCTCTTGTTTTATCCCGGGAAAAGTGGGAAGAAAATTACCTTTATTGACTTACAGCAGGTTACTCCTCATTTATTGCAGGTGTACACAGAGAGAGCCAGCCCCTCTGGAGTTATTGCTGATTTACAACAGGGAAGCAGGTACACAATTACTTGTGGTGATTTACAGCCCAGTTACCTGTTATTTATTCTAGGTATTTAAGGGTATATCCACATGGGGGCCCTAAGGAAAATTAAACCAAATTAATTTTAAAGCAGATTAGTTAAACTGTGTGAGACCATGACACAAACCCTCCTCCTCTGAATTAAAGAGGCCTTAATGCATTTGAGTTCATCTTAACTCCTTCCCCCAGCCAGAAGCAGCTCAGCCCAAGGAATTGCCACGGCCAAGGAGGAGGGAAAGCAGCCCTGCCCGTTGGAAAAGGGATCATTGCTGATTTCCAGCAGGAAAAAGAGAGTGAATCCCACAAAATGCAGTGCTGTGACACCTCTGGGTCACACTGGAGGGTCTGGGGAGGCTGATGGAGCACAGAAGTGAGCACAATCTTGATTAAATTCCCATCAGCTCGTTGCCTCAGCCCTTTCCAGCCTGATATTCCAAAGGAGGGTGGGGCTGTTATTCTTTAATGTCCCTGTTTAACATTCCCTGGTTCGGCTCCCGATTTCTCCTCCCAGAGCTTCAGTTTTTCTCAGAGGCTGAGAAATTCTCAGAATTGCAGAATTCCCCGATCTCTAAGGTTGGAAAACACCTCCAAGATCAAACCCAACCACAGCTGGACTCGCTGTGCCCCAGCGTGGCAGGGCCAGAACCACTTTGGAGCACTGGGGATGATGGGGAGGATCTGGAAAAGGAGACCACAAATCTCCTGCAGCCACACAGCAATCCATGGGCTGGTGGCCCTGGGATGGGATGGGATGGATCTGGGAAGGGATGGGATGGGATGGGATGGGATGGGATGGATCTGGGAAGGGATGGGATGGATCTGGGAAGGGATGGGATGGGCATGGGAAGGGATGGGAAGGGATGGGATGGCCCTAGGAAGGGATGGGATGGGATGGCCATGGGAAGGGATGGGATGGATCTGAGAAGGGATGGGATGGCTCTGGGAAGGGATGGGATGGATCTGGGAAGGGATGGGATGGATCTGGGAAGGGATGGGATGTCCCAGGGGCTCTCCAGCAAAGCCCAGTTTGAGCATGAGCCTGGCTGGTGCCCTGGATCCCCTCTGTTCTCCAGACTCAAAGCCAGACCCCATTCCTTGGCAGGAAGGGCAGTGCCAGACCAGGGGTGGATTGAAGTGAGGGATGAGAGCCCCAGCAGGGAGATCCTTCACTCCCACCTGAGGGAGATCCTCCATCCCCACCTGAGGGAGATCCTTCACTCCCATCTGAGGGAGATCCTTCATCCCCACCTGAGGGAGATCCTTCATTCCCATCTGAGGGAGATCCTTCATCCCCATCTGAGGGAGATCCTTCACCCCCATCTGAGGGAGATCCTTCATCCCCAGCTGAGGGATCAGCTCAGAGCTGACCATGGAAAGCCTCCATCCTCCTCCATCTTTCTTTCAAACTCCTTTTTACCTCCTTACTCTTTTCCTTGCTCCACATCTCCCTCTCCCTTTTCCTTTTTCACTCTCACACCACGTTTTTCTCCTGTTTCGAGCTCCCTCCTCTCCCTCAGCTCACTGACATTATTCCTTGTGCAAGACAGCAAAACCTCCTCCTGTCTCCTCCACTTACTCCTCTTTTCTCTCACATCTTCCCCGTCTTCCCTGTGACCTTTTCCTCCTGCTGGAGCTCTCCCAGCTGTGCCCAGGGAATCAGCCAGAGCTGGGAGAAATTCTCAGGCAAAAACAGCTCCCAGCCTGCCGAGGTGAGGGATGGAGGGAGGCAGAGAAACACCAACAAACAATTCCCAACCAAACCAGCGCCTGCCAGACTGGGAAGGAACATATTCCAGCAGAAAGAACAAAATGTTTCTATTCTCTGCAAGCATTTAAGATTTATGAAGTTCCCTACCCGTCAGCAGGCTGGAGGTGGAAGTGGCTATGGCCACGTGACAAAAGCTTCCTCACGGCCTTTCCTTCCCCTCATTTCATGAAAAATCATCTCCTGGACAGAGGGAAAAGCTTTCCTGCACTGATTGTATTGATGGGCACTGTGCCAAACTGGGCTGCACTGGGGCCACTGGTGGGGAAAAGCTCTGGGAGCTGCTCAGGCCTGGCTCTGTGGCAGCCTCAGGATGGCTCATGGCTCCCTGTAATCATCTCAGAGTCATGAATTCCAAATGGACTGATAGGAATTCAAATTCCCCTTCTGATTCCAGGGCAGGAATCCATCTGGGAGCCTGGCAGGAAGGATGAGGGGGGTGATGTGCCAAAGCAAGGGCAGGCTGTGGAAAAGGGCAGCACCCAGGGATGCTTCACCTGTTTGAGTCAAACCTGTGCGGCTCATCCTCGTCCTGCCCACCTGGGACAGCGCTCATTCAAGAATAAAAAGGTTTAAAGAGGATTTGATTGGGTTTTTTTTCCCCCTTTCACAATAACCTGCAAGTGTACATTACTCACAGAGCTCTCAGATGTGTGAGGCTCTGAGGACACAGCAGCGTGGCCACTGCTGCAGATACAAATCAAATAAGGCATTTGCCAAATCTAACAGACTCTGCCACCTTTGATCACGTTAATTTTCGTGCTCCCAGTTCCTGCTGCAATGTTATTTCGTGAGAGGCTCAGCCTTCAAAAGAGCAGAACAAAAATCCAGCTCCCCCATCCTCGGGCCTTTGAAGAAAGTCTTGGAAATGTAACTCCAGTGTCAGTGTTCAAAACGCAGGAGTTGAGAGGAGAGGTCACACTTGGAGCAAGGCTGACCTGCATTTTAAAGGGTGCTGCTGCCTGGGACAAACTTTCCATGTAGGGACTGCTCCAGCCATGCTGAGCTGGATTTAAATTTAAATTCAGCTCAAGCATTTGGGGCTCAAGGAACTCGTCAGCTTCCTCTGGAGGGCAGTTTGGGGTATTTGGATATCAAGAAGCACAACCTTCCCTCTGCACAATGGCTGCAGAAGGCATCCACCTCTTCCAGGAGCTAAAATAATACCCCAAAACTCCACAGCCTGCAAACTCAAGAGGTCTGGCTGGAATTCAGTCCCTGAAGTCAAAGCCTGGTGCTCCTGGAGGCCAAGTTCTCCCCAGGGTGTAGATGTCTCATCCCTGGAATTGCCCATGGCCAGCTTGGAGAAACCTGGGACAGTGGAAGATGTCCCTGCACATGGCAGGGGTGTGAAATGAGGTGATTTTTGAGGTCCCTTCCAACCCAAGCCATGCTGTGACTCCGTGATTCTCCACGGACAAAAGGAACGTGTCAGTGCTGCAAACACCATGAAAAAAAACCAGGGGGAAGTTTCACAGAGCCCAGCTCTGCAGAACAGGGGTGAACTTCACCTTCAGTGAGTTACAGCACAGCCCAGCTCCGCTGTTTAGGTTTTTATTTTGAATTTAATGCCCAGCCTAATTGCAGAGTGAGTGCAGAGCAGCCCGGCAGCAGCGGAGCAGCCTGGCTGTAGCTCTTCAGAGCTGCTGGCTTACGAGCAGGGAGATGTTTATTGCCCCATCCATTCCTGCCATAATCACTTCCCTGACTCATCCCCTGCTCCACACTTCCTAAATAATGGGGCTGGAGCAGCAGTGAGCAGCCCAGAAGCACCTTGTGAGCAGCTCTGAAACGCAGAGGTGAGGAGTACACGGAGTCCGAGCTACTGCAGCCTGCCCCATCCACAGGGAAAACTCCTTCAGGACAAGGAATGCAAGGTTTGGTTGGTTTCAAAGGCACGAATTCCTGCTGGATTTTCTGGATTTTAATGGGATTTAGGCACTTAGGCTGCCTAGGAAATCCCTACTGACAGTAAGGTTTGCATGGATCCCGTTGGATGTTTGGGAAGCTGGAATAGCAGCAGCTGCTCTGGCTGAATAAATGCTCTTCTCCCTCCCAGCACTGCCTCAGGCCCTGTGAGTGAAACAGAAAGTCCAGGAGACCCCACCAAACCCTTGGATTTACCTCCTGCTCTGCTCCCAGCTCATGTGAGGTGTGGCTGAACCCCTTTCACCACCCCATCCCAGTTTTTCCATGGGGAGAAGCAGGAATCCAGAGCTCAGCACTGGCTGCAGGTCCCTGCCCATCTCTAAGGAGCTGAAAACCTCAATACTGTTATTTTCCAAGGGGAGCAAGCCCAGTCTTGCTTTGCTGGACACGAAAGAAACTCGTAGACTTCTCAGCTGTAGGTCAGGGACCACCAGGCAGGACCAGGAAAAGGGGGTCATTTCTTTATTCTTTCATATTTATATTTTTTTTAAGACAATCGTGGATTGGTCAATGAGGTCACCACCTCTATAATTTCATAGGATAAAGACATGGTCAATCATCTTTCTCCGCCCCAGGGGAAAGGAATGAAAAACAATTTAGAAGTTTAAAACAATTTAGGCCAGTTACGAAAACAAGGACTGTGTTTATAGAAAATGCATGAGAACTTCTACTACAGAAGTGAAAACACAGAACCCTGCAAAAATCAGGGCAACAGCCCAGGGCTGAGCTTCAGCTGAACTGGCACAGCTGGGATGAAATTGTGCCTCTCCAGGTGCCAGAGAGCAGCAGGGAAGGGGAAACAGGACACTCCTGGTGGGCACAGCTGAGCTCAGCAACGGGAGCAGCTCCAGCATTCCCATCTCAGACCAAGCAGGAACCAAAGGCAAAAGGAGAAAAGGCCAAAGAATTCCCCTGGTGTCACACCAGAGTCAGGAACACCAGGCCAGGTTCTCCCCTGTCATTCCAGACTCCTTGATCCCAGAAGAACCAACACATCCAAAGCATGGAACTGCTGGGATGGAGGGTTCTGCTCTTCCTCTCATCCCAAAAGCATCAGGAATCCTCCTGCAGGCCCAGCTCCAGAATGCCTGGTGTTCCTGACTCTGGTGTGACACCAGGTGAATTCTTTGGCCTTTTCTCCTTTTGCCTTTGGTTCCTGCTTGGTCTGAGATGGGAATGCTGGAGCTGCTCCCGTTGCTGAGCTCAGCTGTGCCCACCAGGAGTGTCCTGTTTCCCCTTCCCTGCTGCTCTCTGGCACCTGGAGAGGCACAAGCCCATTGTGAGGCACCTGGCAGCTCTGACCCAGCTCCCCTGCCCTCCCAGGGCCATCTCCTTGCCAAACCCGATGGCTCTTCAGTGGAGAGGGCTCAGTTCTGCCACCAGGGCTGTTTGTTTTCTGCAGAAGCCGAGTGATAAATCAAGCTGGCACCTCCCAGCCCCGCGAAGCCTCCGCGGCCGCGGCGGGAGCCGTGCGAGGTTTTGCCCGGAACATTCCCAACATTTCACTTCCCTTCTCAGCACTGACTCAGGCACGGGGAGATGGATGAGGGTGACAATGCCAACACCTCCCTCCCTCCCTGTCCCCAGGAGCTCCATGCTGGCTGTGCTGTCACAGCCTTCCCGGCACTCCACAAGCGCGGCCGAGGCAAAAATGGGGATTTTCAATCTGAAATCCCAATGGGAATCCTCCATTCCTGGTGTCCCGTGGGAATCTGGGTGATGTTCCCAGCTCTGAGTGGTTCCAGGGAGAATTGCAGAGCAGCTTCCAGTTCCCACTTTGGAGAAGAGCTGCAAGGAGCTCACTCGTGTCCCGTGTGAATGCAACAGCTGAGATTTTCCAGAGAGGATCCCACCAGACACAGGGATTGTCCAAGCCTTGCACGCTGATTTACAGCTAAAAATATTCATCTGCTTCACTCCCGGTTGGATTTTCTCCCTTTAGAACAGAGGAGAGCGAGGTGAGTTCAACCAGCAACCTGGATTTAAGCCACCCTAAATCCACAGAGCCCCAGAGATTATTCTGAAGCAGAACACAACCCTTGCTCAGAAATCCCAAATTTTCAGACTTATTCCAACAAAAACTTGTGAATATTTTGAAATCTGAGAGAGGCACAAGGTAGAAGTTCTAATCCAGGCTGCAGCACCCCTGGGGTCCCACCTGGGATCTCCAAAAGCACTTTTTTTTTCCCTCAGCAGCTGAGTTTGCACAATCCTTTAATCCCTGGGTGGAAGATCCCCATTATCTGTCCAGTACAAGACACATTATTAAAGGATTATGTTTGCAGCAGGTAAAGGTCACTTTTAATGCTTTTAATGATTTAAAAATGGATTTTTTTTCCTTTTCAGATTTACTATTTTTCAAGCAGCTTGGCTGTGAAAACCCTGCCCAGTATGAAATGTGAATTAAAAGGGACACTTCAGCTCGCTCAGTTCTCCAAAAGAGAGCCCCAAAGGGATCAGTGGTGGCCCAGTGCAGATGTGAGAGCCAGAAAACACAGGCCAAGATTTCAAAAACCCTCCAAAATGGAAAAGTTTCCTTTAAAGAGCAAGTTCAGACACATTTGCTGCCCTCCCAGTGAGTAACAAGTGGCTCTGGCTGTCCAAATCCCATCTTTGGCTGCACAAATATCACAGGGCCTCATTTATTTGGTGTCTTCTGCATAAATCAGGCTGTGAAGTGCAGACACCTCCCAGGCCAGGCTGCTGAGCCTGTCCCATGACATTTGCTCACGCTGAGCCTGCAGGGGAGTTTAAATGAAAGGAGAGGAGAGACAATCTCAGCTTTATCATCCAGTCCCACTCGTCCTTTCCCAGTGCACCCAGCCCTTTTCCCTGAGCTGCAGAGCATCTCCAGTGGGATAATGGATCATCATCTGTGTATTGTTGGACATGAAAGAAACACATAGATTTTTTAGCAGCAGGTCAGGGACTACCAGGCAGGGCCAGAAAAAAGGGCCTGCCTTTCTTTATTCTTTCATATTTATATTTTTAAAGACAATTGTAGATTAGTTAATGAGGTTACCACCTCTATAATTTTATAGGATAATGACATAATCAATCATCTTTCTCCGCCTTAGGAGAAAGGAATGAAAAACAATTTAGAAGTTTTAAATAATCTAGGCCGGTTACAAAAACAAGGACTATAGAAAATTTATAGAAAATGCATGAGAACTTCTACTACAGCAGTAAAAACACGGAACACTGCAAAAAGCAAAGCAATCCTTGCATCCTTCTGCTGCTCATTAATGCTGGGGAGCCAGGGAGGCCTCAGATTTGCAGCCAGGCTGATCCGGTGACAAAGGAGTGACAAAGGACAACTTGCTTAGGGTTAGCACGTTGCAGTTTGGTTCTGTCACACACACACACAGAGCAAAAAGAGCTCAGCAGGGGCTCGATGCCTTCTAAAATCCAGCAATTCCCTCTTCCCAAAGAGTCTGAGCTTGGTAAGGCCAGAGCATCACAGCCGGGGATGGCACAGGCATCAAAACCTGGCCAGAACATCCCAGCCTGTCCTAAGCCCTTGGCTGAGCTCAGAGCAAGCTCAGATTTCCAGGAGCTGTAAAATCCTCCTCACCCACAGGGCTGCACGCCCAGACCTCGGTGCAAATGTAAATATTGTTATTTTAGGAAGCCTCACTAAGGCAAGGCACCGAAAAATGAACAAACAGAGAGGCAACAGGTGTCTCCATGGAGCTGCAAACAAGGAGGCAGCTCCTGGGTGGGACTGTGCTCCATCCTCCCGTGGATTCACCTTCTGCTTGGGCCACGGGAGCCACAGCCCGGCCTTTCCCCGTGCTGGAGATGCAGCAGGAGGGAGCAGCTCTGCTGTTCCACCAGGGCTCGTCTGTCCTCAGCAATCAGCTCACCTGAGCAAAGGCCAGGCTCTGTGCCAAGCCAGGAGAATCCACGGCGAGGAGTGGAGGAGCTGATGGTGATGCCTTTTCAGGCTACCTGAAAACAGAGGCTAGACTAGATTAAGGGAATAAAAAGCAGATATATTTATTAAATTTATTATATTTGTTGAAGAACCTCAGGTACATTTTGGGCAGATGAGAATGAAAAATGGAAAACGGGTCTCAGATTTTCACACTTTCATAAATTTGGTCCATTTGCATATTGGGGGTTCATCTTCCAATTACAGCTCCAGCTAATGAACTCATTGACCCCAAGTTTGCTCCCCCCCATCTCACTTTTGTTCCCATCTCTCAGGCCCTAGGACACTCAGGTGTCCTTGAGTGCCAGGCCTGGAGAGGAATTGTTGTGTCTGACCCAAACGGGAGAGCAGCAGCTGCCACTGGAGATGGAGTTTGGAGTTCTACACTAAAGAACTGCAGGGTTACAAATAAATGAAAAATAGAAAATTTCAAATCCTGAGGCATCAATGGCAGCACCTGGCCCAGCCCACTCAGCAGATGCTCAGGGGATTGATGGATGTGGTGTTTTCCCTCAGGGGTCACATCACCCCGTTGTGCTTTGATGCTCCCATTTATGCTCCCATTTCCAGGGGTGCAGCACCCAGGGACACTCCCACTGTCCCAGGCTGCTCCAAGCCCATCCAGCCTGGCCTGGGACATTCCCAGGGATCCAGGGGCAGCCACAGC
>VZTZ01007905.1:377761-395389 GCA_013400955.1 Drymodes brunneopygia | reverse complement strand
TCCTTCCTTCCTTCCCTCCCTCACTCCTTTCAAAAACTCTAAACTTGCAAGCTGTTTTGGTTTCTTACTACATCTGTTTTCAGAAAGGAAAATTAATTTAACATGATCACTAACTCTGTACCTCACTTCATATTCACATTCATAGGATAAGAAATATATTTTTCTATTTGCGAAATAGGGAAAGCCTGAAAATACCTCTGCTAGTAAATTTCATCATCATTCCTGTTTAAAATCAAGATCAGTGACACTTGTGATTCTTAAGTTTTCTTTTTTCATTTTTTAACATTTAGAAATTATACTCTTGCTCCTCAAGCAGAGCATGTGATTCAGGGAAATAAGAGACTGCAGAACCTCAAATACACAGCCTCACGCATTTGGTTGTGTAGAGCAAGCTGAACTGTAGCTCACAGTGGCAGCATTCTCTGAAAGCACAAAAGAGCTCATTTTTTTCTTGTTCTAGGATTCAGGTAAAAGCAGAGCTATGGCTTTTCACACTTTCTGACAGGCTGGTGGATTTTTTAATTATAAAATACTTTCTGTGGCCACAGTTCATCATTTATTCACTATGTGAAGTACATGGTAATGGTGACAATGTAAAAGGGCTAATAAATTGCTAGTCCTTCCACAGCTATAAAGTAACATAAAAATAGTGATGGAACATTTATATTTCTTGATGTGACGCAGCATGTGAAGAATACTACCATCAAAGATTAATTTTATTTGGAAGAAGTTACCAAAGGCAAGTATATCATTAAAAACAATTGCATTTTAATCTATATATTAAAAAAAAAGAAGAGGCAGACAAAGCATTTGCCTTAAATGATTTTACTGTATAACCTTGAATGAAAAAAAAAATTGCCATATATCCAAAGAATTAAGACAGGCACAATTGATGGAAGTCTGTTAATAAATCACACAAAATTGTTTAATCTGTTATTGAAGAACTCTGAATTTTTTAATGGATTAAAGTTGTCTAACAATGTAATCTTTCAGGTTTTACAGATGCAAAATTTCATATTTTTCGTTGTATTTTGCATATTTGGGATATCAGCTCACATGACCTTATAACATTTTGTTTCTCAGGCACAGTACAGGCAACTTTTCCAAGTTGCAAAGAGATTTTTCAGGAAGTTTTCACATCATTTAAGATCACAATGCAATTATTGTTTTCTGTAAATATAGTCAATAAATAACCAAAAGTAATTTACTCCAATTAGCAATTAACATTTCTGCTATTTGAGATGAGACATGTCATGTATCTGTGCTGATTCACACAGTCTTTGATCAGAGGAAGAAGGGTGGCCTCTCTTGTTTCTTGGAATGGACTGATCATTGATGTTGCTAAATCATTATCTTTACATGTCTCAAGGCACCTTGGTTTTTTTTACATTTTACATCAGTGTTTTTCATCTTTAATCCTTTAGTTGTTGGCTGTCCTAGATCAATTATTCTACTTCTTTCTGCATTTTTACACCTGTGCTCGTTTACGGCTCTTCCCTATGCACTTTCTCACAGCTTCTGTTCACAATTTATCCACATTCTCAGAAGTTTGATCCAAGCACATACACAGTTGGATTGTATGAGAAAGAGATATTGGATGGCAGGCAGTGGAACCACTCAGAAAAGATTTACCATCTTACTTCATTTATGTAGATTTAGCATCCTTCATAAGCACAGTCTAATATAACTGTGGTGTATATGGAAAGAAGAAACATCAGAAGAGAATGATCCTATGCATTGCTTTAAGGCAATCTTGAAGTCTTTTGTTCCAAGGTTACCTTACCAAACTAAAAGGCCATTAATGTCACTAAAACAATATCTTGAAAGCAGTGGATATCTCTTTGTTTGGTTTTGTACCTGGTATGATGAAATGGATTAACAGATCATAATAACTAAAGAATACTAGCTAAAAATGTTGTGGAATATCTTAGCAGTGGAGCATGCCAGATTTTTTCCCAATGTGAAAAGTTTATTTGCAGAGGAAAGAATTCTTTCGGAGAAGGAAAAGAGCTATAAATTGACTGACAGTAACGTTGGTGAGGTGGGGAGAGCAAAAATTGTTTTCAACTCTACCTCAGCTCAGAGGTTTGAATTCGTGGCTAACCTGTTTAAACACATGCAGCACTTAAATTTCTCAAGCACACAGAAAGTCACCTATATGTATAAATTGGAAAATAAAGGATTGGGGATTTTAAGTTAATTACTATTGTGGAAAAGAGTGAAAATGAAGGAAAAATTCACAAGTTCACACAAACTGATGTTATTCTAACCTGTTAAAATCACTAAGGTTTTCAGATTTTCAGATCCAGTTTCATTTACCATAAACATTATTTCTAATTTGGTTAACTGAAGGGAATTATTCTTTTAATTTAGAGTGTTACCTATGGCACCCCTCATCATTGCCATGTTCTTGATTACAGTAGCTGACAATAAATAATACCTCTTGCTGGCTGATTAGAATAACAGTTTACTTTACAATTGATCTAAAATCCAGCTATGACACAAAACTGAATTTGTTTATTAGTTTCTTCTTTTGTTAAAAAATAAACACATACTTTACCATAGTTTGATATTTTAAGACTTGTTTTGTAGTTGGAATTGCCACAGGGTAGCTGTGTAACAAATAGGAAATGTAGTCTATCATTTAAAAGAAGCTTGATGCTGCTCTGAGGTAGCCAAGAGTCAGAAATGCCCTGTGAATCCCCACTAGTCTGAAGTTTCAAAACAACCAGTCATAGCTCCCCTTCACAGCCATTTTCAACAGATGCTGAATCCTAATTTATGTGAATGAGGCTAAGAAGTAATATACTAATTTTCCCATGTATTAAAAATAAATGAATAAATAAATAATATTTTTCAACATTTCATATTTTCTTCAATAGAACACTTGAATATTTTAAATAACTGATTTTTTAAATAGAAAATCGTTGTTTAAGTATTTCTTTTATAAATTCTGGGGCTTAAAACAAGTAAAAAAAACCTCAACATTAAAAAAGCAAAGGAGGCTAAGTTGTTTTTGCAAAATAGTAAATAATTGCTGAATGCAAACTGTAAAGCTGGCTGAGTAATCATGGTAGGTGGAAGATTTAGAAGAGTGAGAATGGTGAAAGCTTGCTTTCTGCAGGTATTTGCAGTGTATGAACTTCATGAATGACATCTTGACTCCTTTCAAATCAATGGTAAAAATCCATTTCAACTAGTCTGGAGTTTCAGCTACAGCAAGAAAGAAGAATTAGAGAAGAGGCATAAAAAGAAGAAATTTAGATGCAAGGGAAAAAGGGAAGACAACTACCCTGCCAATTCAAAAATTGCATATTTATATATTAAAACCAAAATATAGAAGCATATATATACACATTCATATACTACTCAAAATACAGGTCTATGGATTAATAAAATCCACAAGGAAATAATGGATGCCCACCTGGCCTCTGAGATGCAATGGGTTTCATTTAGATTAGGAGGCATCAGGTTATGCTGATGTGACAGAGCTACATAAAACTTAATTGTTTTTCATATTACGTTATAAATGCTGAGCTCTAGAGTATGCTTATTTTAAGATGCAATATAGATAGATTTCCAATATTGTGGGCTTGGTACATAACAGAGACTTCACTTTCTTCTCTGATGCAAACATTTAAAGGCAAAATTTGACTGAGATGTTACAGCAATAAACAAGTTAATATTTACTGAAAGAGGTGTTTTAACTGGGGTTCCTAGATGCTTCTGAGCAAAACCACTAGCTGAAATCTATAGTTTCATTTAGCAAGATTTCCCTTACAGGAAGGACTTCTATGCTATTAACACAGAACATGAAGAAAACAGATTCTGGTTAATTGATACATTGTCCAGCTTGAAATATATAACAACTCTATTTACAATCCAGATAAATATTTTTTGCATCCAGAAGAACGCCTATTACTTTTTACCAAAATCAGCCTCATCATTACATATTTTTACACTTGTCATTCTCTACCATTTAATTTTCTTAGAAGTATCCATAATAAGGAATAATCCTGTCCAGATTATTTACTTTGCTTGATTGTATTTCAATCTTCTGCAGATAGGAAAAAATTCTCAAATGTTTCTATTTGTGAAAGTCTTCTAATTGTCATCTCTAAAGGAAATAATTCTAAGAGTACGTACTCTGTTTCATTGATTTTTTTTGCCTGCTGAGAAGTCAATGACAGGCCTCAGACATCTCACAATGCTCAGAGCAGATGTAATGGTGGTGTCATCATCAGAAAACTACTGTCAGAAGAAAGGGCAGCACTTGAACTTGGTGATAACATTAAACTTTGTAAGAACCTCTGGAACTCATTAAAGTTAGGCTCTGATACTCTAATAAAACACTCTTCTAGAATTCTCCTAACAGAACATTTGTCTCAGAAGTAATTCAAATTGAAACAAGAATTAGAAATATCAAAACAAAGCTAACAATTTGGAAATTGGTTCAACAAGACATACTTTAACATGGTGAACAATAGTTTCAATGAATGTATTTCTGTCTTCTACAGGAGATTGTGTCAGAAAAAGAAAATCAATAGCACTTTCAGGCAACAAATAAACTCTATTTAGCTTTTACTGCATGTTGTATCTCATCTAGAGCTATTAACTCCTTATGCTCCCAAGAAAACTATTTTTATTTATTTCTAAAGCTCCAGAGCAGAGCATCTCTGAGTCAATACTGGTAAGTATCTTCATAAAGGGAAAGAAGAACCCAGGCTGGTTGGCCTCATCTTGATGTTTGGAAAAGTGAAGAAGCAACTAATCTTGGAAACCATTTCCAGATATATTAAGGACAAGAAGGTATTTGTAAGTATTCAGCATGAATTCACAAAATCACCTCATGAAAATTTAACAAAAGGAAGTGTAAGATTCTGCACTGAGGAAGGAATAATCTCATGCATCATTGGGATGCTGAGGGCTGACCAGATAGATTACAGATTTTCAGAAAGAGACCTGGGGATGTCCTTGCAGAAAAGAAGGCTGATGGTATCCTGATCTGCATCAGGCAAAGTACTGCCAGCAGGTCAACAGATGTGTTCATTCTGCTTTGCACAGCACTGCTAAGGCCCCATTTGGGGCACTCTGTCACAGAGTCTTGGAAGCACATTGTTGAGATTGGAAAACCCCTGGTCACCATCCTGACTAACTTTACCTACTCAAGCAGAACTACCTAGAGCAGATTGCCTCAGACCACATCTAAATATTATCTCCTAGGAGGGGAGGGTTCCCAGTTTTTCTGAACAAGGTGTAGCAGTGCTGTCACCCTCACAGTAGAAGTGTTTTGTCATGCCTGTACTAAACCTGCTGTTTTTAGTTTCTGTCCATTGCCTCTGGTCCAGTCCCCATGGATGTGTCTCTATCCTTTTAGCACTTCCCTTTGGGGGATACATATATACATGGATGAAATCTCTTCTGAGTCTTTTCCAGGATAAACAATCTCAGCTCTCTCTGTCTTTTATGGGAAAGATGCTCCAAGACTTTGTTCACCTTTGTGGCCCTTTCAGAATGTCCATGTCACTCTTGTACTAGGAAGATCAGAACTGAGCACAATATTCCAGGTGTGCAGCACTGAATAAAGGGGAAGGATCACTTCCCTTGAGCTGCTGGCAACGCATTGCCTAAAGCAGCATGGGATACCATTTGCCTTCTTTGCAGCAAGGGCACATTCCAGTTCCTGTTAAATCTGGTTTCCACCAGGAACCCATAGTCCTTTTCTGCAAAGCTGCTTTCCAGCTGGTTATACCCTATATATACCAGTGCATGGGGTTGTTCTTCCTCAGGTGCAGAAATTGGCCCTTCCTTTTGTTGAACTTCATGAGGTTCCTGTCGAGGAGCCTTTTGGGATCCCTCTAGATTGCAGTGCAACTCTCTGGCCTACCAGCCATTCATCTGCAAACTTGCTGAGAGTACAGTTTGCTATATCATCCAGATCGTTGATAAAGATGTTGAGGAGGATTAGACCTCGTATTGACTCCTAGGCTGGATCAGTAGCCACGGTCCTCCAGTTAGACTTGGTGCCACAGATCATCACACTCTGGGCTGGCTCATACAGACAATTTTAAATCCACCTCGCTGTCTGGTCATCCAACCCTTACACCAACAGCCTCTCTATGAGCATGAAACTGGAGACAATGTCAAAGATATTCCCCAGGTCCAAGTAGACAGCATCCACTGCTCCCTCCCAATCTGCCAGGCCAGTCACTTTATTGTGTGAGTTTCTTGAGTCGGTCAAGAATGACTTCTCCTTGGTGAAGTCATGTTGACTACTAACTACTACTACTAACAAGGGGTGTTCAGTTCCATGTGCCCCACTAAAAGCAACACATGGACATATTGGACAACAGAGATGTGGAGCTACTGGAGAACCCAGAAAAGAACCATTAGGATAATTAAGGGACTGGCACACTTTTCATATGATGAGATGCTGAGAAACCTGGCTGTGTTTATCCTGCAGAAGAGAAGGCAGAAGGGAATCTTCCCAATGTGTACAAAAATTTGAAGGGAAGGTGCAAGGAAGATAAATCCTGTCCACTGACAAGACAAGGTGCAATAGGCACAAACTGAATCACAGGAGGTTCTATCTGAACATAAGGAATCATTTTAATATGTGACTGAGCACTGGGACAGCTTGCCCAGGGAGGCTAAGGAGTCTCCATCCTTAGAGATATTCAAAGTCTGGTTTGGATATGGTCCTGAGCAACATGCTCTGGACTTGGTAAGGTGGACCAGATGACCCTCAGGGCTGCCTTCCAGCTTCAACCAGGCTGTGATTCTGTGGCAGATTTAATAAATTTATCATGTGTTTTTTTTTCATCTGCCATATCTTGATATTCTACAGATGTATAATAAAATGTAGGTTAGCAAAGATTCTAACAGATCACATTGATATCCATATAGAAAGAGACATACCTAATTCTTTCCTGTATGGAAAGTCTTCTAAAGTGAACTACTCTTCTGTATTCAAGGTTTTGCAATTGTAAATTTGCTGGGACTCCAAGTAACAAATAAATAAACTATGAAGTGAACTAGCCAATAGTGGCCTGTAAGAAATATAACATCAGAAATATAAAGTAACTTTTTAATTGGATGTACACTTCAGAGCGGTGACACATCTTGTTTTTGTCTAAGTTCAACACAGTTGATAAAACTACTCTTACAGAACTGTTTTAGAAGTTAAACATCTCCAAACATTTTGAACCATTTTTTGTTTCAGCTCATATAAGGCCTAGCTATCTGCACAAATCCTGCTGGTGTCTAGCTCACAACTTTTGATGGTTGGGAAGTAAGCATGCAGACTGTGTAGCTCATTAGAGCACTATATCTGTATAATAGGGATTTATTTTCCCTGTCTGTCAGCCAGTGCCTTGTATTGTCTGTCAAGCCAGACTTTTGTGAATTGTGATCTACAGTAAAATATTTGAAAGGGGTATGAAGTGCTTGAGTTTTATAGGTGTGGCACACCATTAACAGTGGTCTTTTCATCTGCTTAATTTATGGTAGTATAAGGTTTCCTAAGATTCTAGTGTGTCAAAATTTAGACAAGCCTTCAGTATTTGATAAATTGCCAGTGAACTGCTATTAGGAAACACAGAAGAAACCCCATCCTTACAGAGGCAGCAAAAATTAATACAGAGTAAAAACTCTCAGCAAAGTGTGCTAAACCTTCTAATAAATAAAATATCATACAGCATCAGCACAGGTTCCCTGTGCTATCTTCTTGGGAAAGAGTACTATTTTCTAGAATAGTGGATAAATAAGTGGGATACAGCTTAATAGACAAAATATTTTATGTGAGACTGTGATCTATTTTATTGGATATTAGTGTTATAATAATTAACATTTTTAATATGAATTCAAGACATGCCACAACAAGCTCAAGAATTCTTGCTGTGTGCCTCAGTCTTCCTAAATAATGTCAATAAGTACAGCAAAATCTAAGCTGCCTTCACCAATAATGGTGAAAGACAGGCATATCTAAAGGTGTATGTGCTTATCTTGGTTATTTATTTGTCAAGCAAAATAAATAAACCTTCAGAGGCTCCTGTAGTGTCCCCAGGCATCTTCTATTATATCTATCTGTGTTTTTGCTTACAATCAACATAAAGAATAACGCCAAAAAATTCACCATTAATGTCAATTAAACATGCTCTAACTCAATGACATTAATAGTGTTGTAGATCACTAATGGAAAGACTTGATTTGGTGCAGATTTATTTTAAAGTAGAAACAAACTTCAGGCCACCAGCATAACTGCAGTGATTGTGTATCATATTTGAGGAATATTTTTTGATATAAACTTCATAAGTAATTCATAAACCATATATTTTTACTTTGAAAAATAATGTGAGGCAAAGTGTTTCATATTATAAAAGTCATCACATGGATTCCAAATATTGTGAGATGATATATAGTGTGTCTATACGAAGTAGATTCTAGAGTTGTTCACTGATTTGTTGTGAGAAATGTGTCAAAATTTTAAGGGATAATTGCACATTATTTACAGCTTCCCTCAGCTTCCTAATTTGTCCCTGAGTCAATAACTATATTACTATATAAATTTACCATACATATTTTTGAAGAATTTTCATTCTAATTCCAGTTTAGAAATGCTAGAAACTCAGGTGAGGATTATATAATGTGAAAATTGATTTGTTCTATTCAGAATATTCTATCATATAATTTTTGAAAACAGTTGTGTCTCAGCTACCTATGAAAAGTACATGTAAAATAAAAAGGGCACACTCAATTTTCACTCTAGGTTTAGCAAGAAAAATAAAGATACAAGGACTTCATGAATAGTTTCACAAAAAAATTAATATAAAATATGTATTTTATATATATATTTCACACTGCACTGGAACAGGGTGAACCTCTGGAACACCTGCAATACACTGATGATATCGTCATGTGGGGCAGCATTTTTTGACAAAATTAAAAATAAAATAGTTCAAGCCTTTCTGAATGCTGTTTTGCCATTAAACAAAGTAAGCTCAAGGGAGCTACACGAAACATCCAGTCTTCAGGAATAAAATGGCAAGGTGGATGTCATCAGATCCCAATGGATGTGATCAACAAAATAACAGCAATGTTTCCACCAACTAACGAAAAGAAAACACAACCATTCTTGAGTGTTGTGGCTTTTTGGAAAATGCACATTCCAAATTCCAGTCTGGTTGTGAGCCCTCTCTATCAGGTGACCAGGAAGAAAAATTATTTCAAGAGAGGCCCTGAGCAATAACAACCCATTAAACAAATCAGCATGAGATAGTTCATGCAGCAGCCCTTGGGCCAGCCTGGACAGAGCAAGAGGTTAAAACATGCTCTACAGTGCAATTGGAGAGAACAACCTTTCCTGGAGGCTCTGGCCAAAAGTACCTGGGGAGACCCGAGGTTGACCCCATGACTTCTGGAGTCAGGGATACAGAGGATCTGAGGCCAGCTATACTCCAATTGAAAAAATAATGGCAATCTCTTAGCTATGGAGTATGATGGCTGAAATACAAATATGGGGAGGCCTGACTGATTGACTATATCACACATCCACAAACTTGCCAAGGTAATCGCCATTATTTAAAAACTTATAGCAAATATTGTTTTACTTACCATTATAAACCACTTGAAAAACAGAATGCACAGAAACATTTATAGACTTTGATGTATGCTGGAAACCATTTCTTTCTAAAATTCATTTTCTTAAACATTTATGGTATCAGCTGTATTTAACCCATTACTACTACAGATCAACTTGTAGGTTCCAAATAACTTTTTTGCCGTTAAAAAGAACTCTGCTCAACACCAGAGTTAAAAAGAACTGACAGCCTGTGACAATGTTCCCATTTAACCAATCTTGACTAAAGAGGGGCTCATATTGTAAAGGCCTTCTGAGAGCTCTTTCAATGGATAGAAACCATGCCAAAACAGAGAGAGAACCTCTGACATCCACACAGATAACTAACATCTAAGATGATTAATCAAGAATTAGTCCCTGAATCCTTAGTAGAATTCAGCCTTTGGGATTCTATTTCACTCTTTCAGGGCAGTTTTTTTCATTTTTATCATGGTATGACCTGGTCTAGTGAAACCCCATGGCAGGGCAGATGAAAGTAGATGATCTTTAAGGTCCCTTCCAAACCAAATAATTCGTGGTTCTATGACAGAATTTCAACACTGGTATTTACAATTTCATTTATGTTTATGAACTCTGTTAAATTCTGTACTGGGTGTAGGTATCAAGGTGGAAGTGGTGGCACCTGGAGGAAGAATACAAGGACTGTCATTTTCAGCTGCTAACCACTTCCTTTTGGTTCCAGCTGGCTCTAAAGGACCTACTGCAAGACAGTTTAGCCTGTTTGCTATGGATGTAGTACCTTTGGGAAAGTGCTCTTAAGAAAGGGCAAAAAATTGCTACAGAGAGGAAGGATCAAAAAAGTTGAGAAGTAAAAGAGATGGAGACCCATTGAGGACTGGATTTTTCCCTGCAACCTATGTGTCTTCTACACTGGAGCAGGGAAAAGCATGAGAGGAAGGAGTGGCAGAGACAGACCACAAGGTACTGACTGCACCTGCCCTATCCCCCATCTCCTCTGCACTTCTTAGAGGAGGACAGAGGAGTTAGGAGTGAAGGAGACAAGTTGAGCCTGGAAAAGGAGAGGAAGAAAGGTGTTATAATAATGTTTTTCCTTCTGTTTTCCACTATATTTTAATATTAACTGTCAATAAATTCAGTTAACCTTCCACAAGCTAATGTTTTCTTGCCTGTGATGGTAAGTAATGTCCCTGTCTTCATCTTGGCCCACAAACTTTCTTATTCCTATACTTATTTCCTCATTCATTCTGCAAAGCAAAGAGTGAGCAAGTAGTTTGATGGGAGTTTGATTGCTAGCCAGAGCTAATCCATTGAAAGTTCTTAAAGGGGAACATAAATTTAAAAAAGATAGGAAGTTGCACTTTTGTATTGATATGATAAATTTTCCCTCACAATTCTATCCAAAGCTTGCATACCTTAACTGACTTCTGCTCACTTTGAGTATTTGTTCCTATTTCTGCATTCTCTTTTTGTCCCTAAAATGTTCTCTTAAAGCCACTAAATTCTAATTGTTTTGTTCTAATATTTTTGTGCTATAAATAACCATTTGATATTAATGTTTAGTTTTGACACCTGAGCTGCAGTATGAAACACTGCTTCTTTCTGTCCTATATATGTAGGATAAGGGAGGAGTCCCTAACTACTGTCTACAAAAGAGGAGGCTTTTGTCCAGCAACTCCCAAGATCTTTTCCCAAAGACTCACACATGACTTTTTCCTGGTAACGAATACTAAGCACAAATTCTGTTTGAAACTTTTCTTTTCTGCAGAGGTAAAGTATTTGTGTTTCTCAAGAAAGCTAGTTCAGACCATTTCTTGACAGCTGGTATTATCACAATACTTTTTTATTTTCTTAGTCACTCCAGAATATGTTTTCACTCACAAATCATATATAGATGTATGCTTTTATTATCCTCTACTATTTGTTCAGTTACGGTTTTGCTTGAATTTCTTTGCGGTTTTTAGTTCAGTTGTTTATTCGATTTTTTTTTCATTGCATTAAGTTTATTCTTTAAGAATTTTTTGGTTCTAGGTTAAACTGTGGTCTTTTGGCTTTTTCTGATCTTGTTGAAAAATACATATAAAGTATCTTGCTAATTGGTAACATACAGAGACAATGGTTTTCATATTTATTTAAACATGAAATGAAAGATAATAAAGGTCAAAAAATGGGAATATTTTAATCATTATTTTGTTTCCTTTTAATAGCTTCTCGAAGTATTTACATAGAGCATAGCTCCAATGAGATGATATTGCTTTTATACTAGTTAGTATAAAGGGACGAATTTTTTGATTGATAAAAAAGACCTATTATATGGACAAGACCAAAAATACATAAATTGAATATTTGAAAAGATTTTAGAGAGAAAATTTGCATTGACTTTTTAACAGTCTTTAAAGGGACAGTGGACAATATCAACTAGTTCTTTAATTAACCTACTTTTTTCCAGCAACTATTCCTGTGATATTCACAAATATAAGAGCAGCTTTCCAAAAAATTTAGGTATTCCTAAATGTCTCAACTGTATTATACTCCAAGATTGTTCTCTGAAAGTGTTGTACTGATCAGAATGAAATAAAGGCAGAAGAGGTACAGCTGCTGAATGACAGAGACATGGTTGTGTACATATATTTTTTCTCAAGCTAAAAATATCTGGCTACTTGAAGATACCATGACTTCCCTTTTTTGAACTAATTTCAGACCCTTGGGGCGTATTTGTACTTGATTTGGAGATCTTGGGAAGTATTGAGGTCTTGTCCATTGGTGATGGAACATTTAAACTTTGTTTCCAGAGTAATATTTTTCATGAGTTGCATGGAATTTTATCTTAAGCAGCGAATTTTCCTGGTTTAACTTTATTTTTTTAAATGTCAAACTATTTTACTATCTAGCATCATAATACCTTTTTTATTTTTTTATTTCACTCAGTGATGGGACTCAACCAATTGTTACATATTATTTTTAATTAAATTATGATATTTTTCTTTTCCCAGAATAAATCCACTGTATGATAAAGCTTCCTGCGGTGTATGTGAGATCCCATTGCCCCTTTGTTAAACATTTTTTAATATGAACCTTATTCATTTTATTAATTAATATGAATCTTATTCATTTATTCAAACACAATAATTTGTTTATGTATGTGTTTTTGATATACATATATTTAGAATCATGTCTGGGCCCTAAGACAGTGAAGAAGTGGATGCAGTTGTTACAGCTCACCCTAGAAGGCAAGGGTAACCCAGGTTCTTGTTAATAGATCCCTTGGGTTGGATTAGATTGAAACAATACTGAATGATCAGTGTCTGTAGATATACACATGTAGGGTTTATTGTAGAACAATTTGGTTTCACAGGAAAACAGGCATGTAGCCATTTTGGTTGTTATCTATACAATATAAAAGCATAAAAACATCACCTAAGGAAATGCATAAGAAAGAGAAGGGAAGGATAAGAGCAGAAAGATCTTACTGCCCATAGTGCATAGGCCTCGCAGTGAGACTTGGTTGTTGCCATATCAGTGTCTATTGGTTGAAGTGGTGGTTGCAGTCATGCAATTTTTAATTCTTTAAGAGCGCCTTAAACGAAAGATGAAAAGAGACTTTTTACCAGGGCCTATAGGGACAGGACAGAGGGTAATAGCTTTGAACTAAAAGAAGATAGATCAAGATTGGATATAATGAAGCAATTCTTTACTATGAGGGTGCTGAGGCACTGGAACAGGTTGACCAGGAAAGTTGTGAACACCCCATACCTGGAAGTGTTTAAGTTCAGGTTGGATGGGGTTTTGAGCAATCTGGTCTAGTAGAACGTGTCCTTACTCCCTGCAGGGAGTTTGGAACTAATGACCTTCAGGGTCCATTTCAACCCAAACAATTCTATAATTTTATGATTTTGTCAAAATAAAATTGGAATAAATATAGTAAAACCTAAGCAGAATTCAAATAATTTCACTCACCTTTTAAAAATTAAGAAAAATACAATATAACAATTTAATTGTATGCCTTTGTGGTTTAAATTTTATTTCGGGTTAATGAGTAGGCAACGAGGTCATATAGTCACATATTTTCTATTTCACTTCCATGCATTCCAATTGAGAATAATCGCAATGAAAATTAATTTGTATTTCTAACTAATTGGCCAGTTAATGGCAGCCACTTTGTGGGGTTTTGCAGAAAAATGGAAGAAGTTGTCATCTGAAATAGTTGATATTTCAGTGGGAAATGATGGCCCATATGACCTCTCAAAATCACTTTGAAATGGTTGAAATAATAGATTATAAAAATCCCCTGGCCTCTGGTCTTTCCTGAGTGAAATATGTGCTTTGTGCAATATGTAGAACAGGACTAAAAATTGCATTTTTAAAAGCTTGAACTTTTCAATAGAAGACAGCAGTTGTTCTGTTGTTTTCATCCTGTGCTTTGGCCTTATCTTAGAACTTAAAAATTCAAAAACATTTCCTAAAATTTAGCAATAATACACCCATTATTAGAGCAAGGAAGTTTTATAGGAAACTCTTTTTGCAACCATAAAGTACACATTAAGATATTGAGGATTACATTCAGCACTTGTAACTCCATGTGCAGCTGCAGGAGGAGCAGCACATGAAGCTGTGGGTGGCTGGACTGCGAGGGAAGAGGAGGCCTTGAGCTGCCATGAACAAAGGGCACATGTTATTTAATTTTTGCACCAAAATTAAATTAGTTTTAGGATTGTGATGTCTGAGACACTGCTATGGGAAAACTTGGGTTGAGTCAGTAAGGAATCTTGATCTGACTGTGCGAGTTTGATGTGTGTAGCTACAAAGGGGCTTTGGCCCCAGCTCAGGAGGTGCAAGTGTGACTCTCAGAGTGGCTCCTAGGTGATCCGACAGGGAAGTTTCCTTAACAAAGGTAAATGTCACCATAGAAAATAATATATATATTCTTTCTGCTCATAGTCTGTCAAGAGGATCATGCTCAGGGCTATTTTTATTGAAGGTGAAGTATCAAGCTCATCTCTAACAACTTCCCTTGCACGTCAGTTATGGACCATTGCCTTACACTGACCTCTGCTAGATCTAATAGCTTTTAGCCTAGGAGAGAAAAGGATATAAGCACAATTAGGAAACAGACAAGCAAGAATTTAAAAGTAGAAAAAGTGAGACCCAAAGAAGTAGGATTACACTTTTTGTAGTATTTTTATACCACTGCTAAAATCAATATGATGACCTGATTTACACATAATTAAAAATTATGTTTTTTGGGTTTTTTTGGTTTTTTTCAAAATTCATGTTACTAAACATACACAATTGCTTTGCAATGACTATGTCTACCATTTGCTAAGGTTGTTTACACAGAAAGAAAGAGTTATGATTTAGGGGTATTGGTGTGATGTATCTATTACCGTGGGATGCCAGCATCTTGTTGGCACTGAAATTTTTGCTGAGATTAATCTAAGCAAATGCAAATATGTTTTCTGAGTTGAGATCCATTCACAGCCAGTGGAAAAAAAATAGACACATGCAGAACGACACTTAAACTAAGAGTTTCTTTCCCCCTCCATTATCTTCAAAGGAATTCACTGAGACAAGCTCTGAGTCAGGAGTCACTGACAGAGGTATATAATGCTATGTGAGATGAATTTCACCATAACCCCAGTATAATGAGATGTTCTGTATTTAGGGTTTTTTTTTCTCTCAGGAACATTGCTTGTGATAATGTTGCACAAACTCTCGTATTGAAAAGTTGAAGAATAAATTTTCCATAGTTATAGGTGTTGAATAAATATGAAAATTACTTGAAAAGAACAAGGGTCTATTGGTTTGGGTTAGTGGATTTGTTGGTTTGGTTTTTTTACTTGTTTTCTTCTGTTTAATAAAATAAAGAATATGGTAAAACCTCTCCTTTCCTGTCACTTATTGGTGTAAATACATGCAATGCTGCTAAATTCTGATAAACCATTCTTTCTCCTCGGTAATATTGCAATAGCTACAATAAGAATACAGTTCTTATGCCAGTGAAAAAAATAACTGCTTGATGTAATAAGTACTACAGGTAATTTTTTAAAGCGTTTATTGCCATCTTAGAATCATAGACAGCCAAATCCCACAGTTTCAATGAAGTGAAATTCTGGAGAAATGAGGCTAAGTACAGAATCATATGGGATTCCAATAACTTGCCCATTCAAAGAGTCATAATTAGCTAAAACATTTAAGTAATAATTTATTTCTTAAAGTATTTCTTTTTTCCAAATAATTCTGTTCAGGCTATATTAATAGTGTATCTTAAGGGGCTACATTTTTCCAAGTTAAGTAGTAATAGGCATGAAACACAATTCCAAAGGAAAAACTTTGTTATTTCTTCTGTGGCCATGAAGGTAAATCTTCAAAGCATTCATATGTATATACTTAATGCATTCCATTGTCATGAATATGCTAAAAGACAGAAAAAATAGATATTTAGCTTCTGTACAGATCCTGAATGTAATTTTCTTATATTTTCTATTGCTATGATTATACAGCATTCTACAGTTAATTGCTATTGCTCTCTGACGTGTTAGAAGTTCATTTGAAAAACAGTCAGTGACAGTAATAAAAATGTGTGCAATAACCCAACATCAGTAGCAGAGCAAGAAAAAACACTTTTCATCCATGCTGAATTTTTGTAACAAAAGGAACTGCAATTCCGCTAAAAAAAGTTTTCTACTCTTTTCATACTGAAATTCCAAACATATACCCAATCCTTGCTACAAAAACCTCAATCAGATTTTCGTGCTTATCCATGTAGAGGCTTCCAAATTCATATGAACTTAGATTTCCTTCTGAGCATATTTAGTAAATGTATTAAATAATGCCACATTTCTAAAGTAAAACACATAGTATTTTTTTATGATTTTAGCACTTTCTTTTCCTAGTATTAAGAATGTCATGTCTAAATATCCCCTGAATATTGCTTTCTAAAAAGTGAATTAATGAGGGCTTAAGTTTGCCACACTGAGCATGAAGCTCTGCTGTTAAAGGCTGTAGCATGTAGATTTACACAAAAAGTCTGAATGAAAATAAGATACGACTTCATAGCATCCTGCCCACTGAAAAATATTATTTCTTCTTGTTTGCTTCTAATGAACCCTCTCTTTTCCCAGCAAAACTACAAGTTTATGTGTTTCNTATATTTTATTTATATATTTATTTAGTTTTGTGTACCATTTCAATATATTAAACTATTTCAAAGCCACATTTCTGCCACTACTTTCCCCTCTAATTTCTATTAACATAATTTGTATGTGATTGCTAAATTGTTTTCATTATGTTCCCAGATATTCTTTGCATATAACCTCTTCTTTATTTCTCAAATAAATCAATAGTGGTAAAGATTATTCTCCTGATGGCCTTGAAGTTCAAGCTTGATTTCAGTCTAGACCAGTATAACTGTAAATCTAAGTGAAAACAATAATTTCTGATTAGTAACTAGCAAGAATTAATTTGAGGTCTCTGTGCTTTCATTAAAAGTTCTTTTGAGAATATGACAAAGTCTGTGTTACTCCTTGATGCATTCCTGGAAGAGAATACTTAGCGAATTCACACCTTTGTTTTCAATAGCTTCAGTAGAAACTTTAAGCTGTAAATTATTACTAATATTTTTTAATACTCTCTCTGACAAAAATTGAATTAGTATCTGATGCTAATGCAGAAATTTCTAATACTTTTCCTGACCAACTGTGTAAAGAAACCTCAGTTCTTGGCTTAAATCCCTGAATTGCATGGAATGAAAAACCTACAATGTATGTCATGGTTCTGATGTCTTGCAATATGAGGCCTTTTGTTTTTTGCACAAGAATTTTCTCTCATAGCAATCATAGGGAGACACTGAAAGTGTTAACTAAGGCCAGATAAGTTTCACTGGGCTTCCTCACAATGGTGAGTTACTTCCCCTTATTTAAGGTAACCTGTGCTAATTCTGTCAATATTTTTCTGTGTTTGATTATGCAGAAGACTTCTTGGAGGAATTTCAGTTATTGCAAATAGAAATCTGTCAAATACAGGGGTTTTTTTTT
>VZTZ01007905.1:332008-377747 GCA_013400955.1 Drymodes brunneopygia | reverse complement strand
TGTGCAATAACCCAACATCAGTAGCAGAGCAAGAAAAAACACTTTTCATCCATGCTGAATTTTTGTAACAAAAGGAACTGCAATTCCGCTAAAAAAAGTTTTCTACTCTTTTCATACTGAAATTCCAAACATATACCCAATCCTTGCTACAAAAACCTCAATCAGATTTTTCATGCTTATCCATGTAGAGGCTTCCAAATTCAGATGAACTTAGATTTCCTTCTGAGCATATTTAGTAAATGTATTAAATAATGCCACATTTCTAAAGTCAAACACATAGTATTTTTTTATGATTTTAGCACTTTCTTTTCCTAGTATTAAGAATGTCATGTCTAAATATCCCCTGAATATTGCTTTCTAAAAAGTGAATTAATGAGGGCTTAAGTTTGCCACACTGAGCATGAAGCTCTGCTGTTAAAGGCTGTAGCATGTAGATTTACACAAAAAGTCTGAATGAAAATAAGATACGACTTCATAGCATCCTGCCCACTGAAAAATATTATTTCTTCTTGTTTGCTTCTAATGAACCCTCTCTTTTCCCAGCAAAACTACAAGTTTATGTGTTTCTGATTTTGTTTGTTTGTTTGTTTGGGGTTTTTGTGCACTCAAATGCTGAAGGGATTCTTCCTGCATCACATAGACATGTACTATTTGTGAAAATGAGCAATGGCTTTCTAAGATCATATTCATTATTAAAGCTATTAGTTAATGACATAAAGACTCATTCCCTTCTCCCACAAAAAGTCAAGCAAAATTTACAGCATCTGTGGTTGTGAAGGATTAGACAGCTCTAGTCTTCATTTACAATCTCTGAACAGGCAAGACAGAGAATATGATTGCTTAATAGTGCATAGATAATGCATATAATAAAATTTCTATANTGCATTCCTGGAAGAGAATACTTAGCGAATTCACACCTTTGTTTTCAATAGCTTCAGTAGAAACTTTAAGCTGTAAATTATTACTAATATTTTTTAATACTCTCTCTGACAAAAATTGAATTAGTATCTGATGCTAATGCAGAAATTTCTAATACTTTTCCTGACCAACTGTGTAAAGAAACCTCAGTTCTTGGCTTAAATCCCTGAATTGCATGGAATGAAAAACCTACAATGTATGTCATGGTTCTGATGTCTTGCAATATGAGGCCTTTTGTTTTTTGCACAAGAATTTTCTCTCATAGCAATCATAGGGAGACACTGAAAGTGTTAACTAAGGCCAGATAAGTTTCACTGGGCTTCCTCACAATGGTGAGTTACTTCCCCTTATTTAAGGTAACCTGTGCTAATTCTGTCAATATTTTTCTGTGTTTGATTATGCAGAAGACTTCTTGGAGGAATTTCAGTTATTGCAAATAGAAATCTGTCAAATACAGGGGTTTTTTTTTTAATTATTGCTGAATGTGTTTTGCACTCTAGTAATTTTAACACTTCAAAATTTATAAACAATTTTGAGATTTCATAAATCTAATGGTTGACTATTGTTATCTGGTTAATGTCTACTTCAATACAAAATTGAAAACTGAATGGTAAACTTATTTGAAACAATATAAATCAGTTGTTAATCAAATTGATGGCAGCTGTCCTGTGAAGGACATTCTTATAACCCACATGGTATTATTTGAGAAATAATATAGTCACATTTTATGTGAAAACATTTTTTGCTGGAAAGTTGTCAGAATCATGCTTATGCCATTTAGGATAAGTCAGTATCCACTACATTCTAATTTTAATTTGAATTTTGTCAGGTGAAATTTTTTTAGTAAATTCTGTTAAAAGTGATTTCAAAAATATTTTTTAAATATCCTGCTTTTTCAATCAGTGAGAATACCCAAGACAATTTCAGTAGTTGCATTAGTTAGTGAACCAAGATATTTACAACCTCATGAACATGGCAAATATAATGAATATATTATTTCACACCCTCTACTTTTCTCATTTTTTTCTGCCTCAGAACAATCTGATATCCATTGGGCCAGAGCTGCTTAAGATCCTGCTATAGAAAATTATTAAACTGATAAAAGACTGATAAAAGTATAGTTTATTTCAGAAAAAATTATATGTTTAATTATAGTGAGTAATTAGATCCAGTAATTGATAATGAGACTAATATCACAAATTAATTTTTTTTGTCTAGTTCAAAGAGATAAAGTAGTAGTAAGAAAATAAATGAGATTACTCCTCTCAGGTATGTGTTTCCAGACAATGCTTTTTTCCCTGTGACGTTTGGTTATTGTAGAGACTAACAAAAAAGTGAAATAAATTTTTTTTCTGCACTTTATGAAGAGCTATATTATATCTTTTGTTGAAAAGAACAAATAGAATTTCAAGACTCTAAACTTGGAAAATGCTACTTGAAGCAATAGTGTTAACAATTTATGTTATTAAAAATGAATTACTATTTACCTCTAACAAGGAGACGTGAATTTGGCATGTATTTGGGTGAATGAAATCATTAATTAGAAATGCTTAGAAAAAAGACAAAAAACTCACTTGGCTGGTTTTTTTCTGCTTGTGTTAATGTGTTGATTTTCACTAGAAGGGATCAAGGTTTTGAGGGCACTACCAGGCCTAACTATTCCCATCCTACCTCCTCGGGAGCAATCAGTCCCTGGCCATGACCCTACGCTCCCTTTATTCCCCCTAGGAGCTGTCAGTCCCTGCCTCAGTGGTGTGAGAGCAGTGACCGTGTCCAGCTGCCCCCGCTGTGCCAAGGCCTGGGCCCTGCCCAGCTGGACACATCTGTGAGTCCATGTCCCAGCCCAGCTTTGGCTCATTGCTATCACCAGGGCAGTACCCAATGCCCAGTGCAGGGGCCACCCTGGTGCCCTGTGTCCCTCCCTGCTCTCCAGCTGGGGCAGTGGGAAAGACTCTGGCTGCCCAGCCGTGTTCTGATGCCCCCCCTGGGGTGCCTCTGCAGCTCCAGGGAGCTGCAAGCCCCCAGTAAAAGACACAGTAGGAAACATTCTCATTTTTTTCTCAGCGAAATTATTTTTATTGTGAGTCTGAACCCGTCTTGCTTCAATTTATGGCTTTTCATTCTCATCGTCCCTCCAGGCAGCTCTGGGAAAAGCCTAACCCTGCTAGTTTGATGACAAACTCCTCTCAACAATTTCCCTTTTCCAGGGAACAAGCCCAGAACCCTCAGCCTCTCAGCAGAGCTTGCTTCAGTTTATTGATGTACAAATGTATTTCCAGTCTTAAATTCCCCCCTGCAATTAAGAATCTTCAAGCACTCCCACCCTGAAAGTACAATCCACAGAAAAAAGAATTGCAGTAACTAGACTACTAACCATGCATTCAAATATGGACTGTAACAATGCAGAGCTGGTATAGACTAGAAATCAGGTTTCATTTGTCACTAGCAGGCAATAACATCTGGAATTCTGGTTGAAAGATCTGTGCCTGATGAAGTTTGAACTCTGTAAATGTGCACCAAATTTCTCAATAAATCAATCAAATAAAAACCTAGAGGGACTTTTTGTTTGTTTGTTTGTTAAGGTTTTTTTTTTAAGTACAGATGTGTCATGGTTTTTAGCCTAGACAGAGATGAAACACCACACAGGCACTAGCTCTACCCCTACACTCCTCCCCCCACCCCCAGGTGAAATTGGGAGAAAAATCAAAGTAAAACTTGAGATAAGAACAGTTTAATAATTGAAAATAAAATAAAGTACAATAATAATGTTATCATCATCATCACCACCATAAATGAAAAGTCCTAAGTGATTCACACCGCAATTGCTCATCACCTGCTGATGGATGCCGGAACCCCCTTTCCTGGTAGCTCCCCTAGTTTAAGTAACTAGGCCTGACGTTCTGTGGGGTGGAATAGTCCTTTGGCCAGCTTGGGCCAACTCTCCTGGCTGTGCTCACTCCCAGTTTGGCAGGGTTTTTTTGGTTTTTTTTTCTTTGAGGACCACCTTAATTATTAATTGAGTCTGAATGCATTGCTTAGTAGTAGGAATGTATTTGCCTTAGCATGATCTGATATTTTTCTTTTTTTTCCTATTTTCTCTTTGTCATATTTTCTTTTCTTTTTTCTTTTTTCTTTGTCTTTTTTTCTTTTTCTTTTTTCTCTCTTTTTTTAAGCAGATATGTTTATTGTATTATTTACAGTAACTATACAAGACTATTCTCCTCTTCATTTCAGAAGCTGCATTCATACCTCCTACAAAGCACTTTAGTTCTGACTTTCATTACTCTCAGTATCTCTGTGAGACGCAAATAAAGTATGAGAGTTATCTGGAATGTAACTGGTTTTGCAATAGACCTTATTTATTGTCTTCTAGAGACAAGCACGAGTCTATGGAGTGGACTTGATGTGCAGTGCCATTCTGCAATCCCAGTACTCCATGTACTAATTTACCCTTCCAGAAGATTAGAAGCTTGTCCAGAAAACCTTTTTGGTTTGAGTTTTTCCTTAAGATTGAATAAAGTTTATTTTATTTTCATTTTGTTATTGTTCATTTTAAACATATTCCAAGAGTTATGGGCTTTGTAGGTTCAGAGATTCTCACTTCCCCCTTTTATTCTTTTCAAAATGAAAGAGAATGAGATTCTTTTCATTTCCATCATGCACAAGTTTTTTAAGTTTTATCTTTCTTTCTCCCTAGGATTTTAGAGCAAAGATCAACATCTCAAAAATCACTGCAAATTGCTGCATGCTATTGTTACTTGCTTTAAAAGCTATCTAAAATGGAATCTTACATAATAAAGTTGACAGATATCATCTGAGTGATCTCTTCCTCTGTTTTAGCACATGTAGTAGGATAATGCTGTGGAAAAAAATTGTAACAAGCCAGTAAGCAATAATGCTCAGAGAATTTTAGATGGATTGAACATTAGTGATAAAACCACTCAGGAGTAAAGAAACTACTGAGACAGAGATAAAGAATAGGATCCTGCTTCTACAAAAATAAGCAAAGGAGCAGGAGACATATAGATTAATGTTATTGTGCATATCCTAATTAAAATGGGGTATTTTGCCAATTAAAAAGATTAATGACCAGGACTAAATCTGCCACTTCTGTTGATAATTCACAAAACCAAAATAATTTAACTCCCTCAAGTCTACAAGTTGTTTGACTCTGAAGGACAAACAAGTTTTTGTCAGAATAACAAAATCCACGTTGTCAAAAAAGGAAGAATGATGATTTTTTGTACAAATACAAAATTTACTTACTAAATGAGTATAAAACACTGAAACTTTTAATCAAACTGCTTTCCTACAATTCCAGATGAAATGAAACAAAGAAAACTGAAAAGTACCAAATAAATATTATGATAAACAGAAATAAATTCAGCTTGGTTTAGAAACGGAGAATGGATTCTTAGTGTTTTCTTATGGGGAACAATTTCTCTTCCTGTTGCAAAATCAAACAGAGAGATAGAGAGTTTATACCTTAAAAAACCACATAGGTGGTAAATAAAACAAAATCCTGACATGTTTCAAACTCAGCAAAGAGCTCAGCAGATAGGAAAAGATTTTTATAAAGCAATTTTCACTGGATTTGTGGCAGTCCAGGAAAGAGTAGAAAATAGAAAATGAAATAATAACAAGTTCTATATGGTTGAATGTGCAAAAGAGTATAGTAGACTAGCTAACATGAATAAGGGAGTCCCTGGCAGGGTTAAATGGATAACTAATGCATAGCTATCAGGGTTGTGAGAGTCTGTGATACTTATTGCATGGCTCTAGTTAAAATGATCACAAATAATTCAACATAGGAAAGACAAGATTCCTGTAGTGTTTTTAACAACAACAAAAGAGAATATAATCCAGAAAGCTGTGCTCAAAAAACCAGACATTGCGATGAGCTAAATTAATTTTTGGTATGTGAGGGATATTTCATTCTAGTGATATCACTCAAAGAAAGCAATTCCCTGGCAAAAAAATACCCCTCCTACACTTCTGGAACCCTGTATTTTGAAATAGGACATTAACAATGCCAACTATTATGAAATTTTACATACCCCTATACAACTGATGTCCCTGAACACATATGATATTATTAAAATACAGTATTTCACCTAACTGACTGTCTGACACAAAAATCAAAATATGTATTTCTCTATTTCAAGCTTCTATTTATGAGTCAGCCCACTTGGACTCAGGGTAAGAAGCCAAACCAGTTTGAACTGATATTATTTAAGAGTGACATTTCACTAATTATTTATGAAAATTATTGGACCATACAGCATTTGATTTCTAATAATGTGTATTTCTCTGGATTAAACTTCTACATATAGAGACATGCATAGAGACATTTTACCTGTACAAAAGGATTTATCTCTGTATACCTGGTCCTGTTTTTATATATAAAGGTGTAAAATTGAAGTGTTTTAATTTTGCTTCTGCATAGAAATTAAACACTTTCTAATAAATTACTGAAAAAGTAATGCTTAGTCTTTTTTTGCATTATATTCTTTAAATATGCAATGAAAAGGAAGCATACCAGAACATAGAACTGATTTTGACTTAATGTATTAAAAGTTTTTGTGTAACTGAACAACATGTTGACTAAGCAATTCAGGAAATTCAGAAATCAATTAAAGACCTTAATAAAACTTTTGTAATTTGTTGGTCAAAGTTTAGCAGCAATTTTTCAGAATAATTTTATTTCCCTCAGCTGCAGGTGTGAGACTTGAAGGGTTTGATTTTCACCTTGTTATAAGGAAAGGAAAAAAAGAACCTCTTTTACCTCCTCAAAATCTGCTGAACAATTAGTTGTCCAAACAGTTGGATTGACATCACATACATTGTTTGCCAAACAGTCTTAAAGAATATCCAAGGGAGATTGAACAATATTTCTCACTCCTGGAAAAAACCACCACCACAAAAAGAAAACCAACACTGGAAAAGAAAAAAAACCCTAAAAATCCCAACAAAAACAAAACCAAAACCAAAAAAAAGCAAAACCTTTGCAGTCTTTAAAAATGGTTTTTTGTTTCCATGCACTGCAGCAAAATAGTCACATTGTTTAGTGACTTGTCCAAATATAGTACTACATTTACAGTGTTCAGACCTTTTTTCTTTTAGTTAATTACATATAATGCTCTAAACATAATATAATTTGCGATCTTCTGTTGAACGAAAGAAAGAACACTCTCTTTGCCTTCATTTCCGAATCAATTTCTTACAGGAAATAACTTTTTTTGCCCCAGGAGAAACATTCACTTTTCAGAGACAATATCATGTTGTCAGCAAATCTTTTTTCATTTAATGGAAAATCACTACTAAATTTGGGCTTAAGATTTATGAAACAGGTCTTGTGTCCCTGTGATGACTTTCGTAAGAAAGATACAAAAAGCACTGATACTTAAAATCTCAAAGTATATTCTTAATTCTTCATTGAGTTCTTTTGGTTTCAGTAGGCTTTTCAACATGTGCTATAGTCATACACTGCAAGGCTGTAGTCATAAACTACTGCAAGGCAACAACATATGTAATTTTTTACTAAAATTTAATTCAGTAGAAGGTGAATTGGAGCTAACTGCTTTAATCCTGCATCTATCACTGAAATGGTACTTTTCCTATAGCTTTTTGTGTGACCATTTTTCAATATCTCTGCTCTGGAGGATTATTTTGTCTGTACTTAATTCTTGTGTTCAGAGGAGTATTTCTTTCAATATTTTTTCTTTTTTACCCTCATATGCAAATTTTTCTGCTTATATTTTAGTGCACTGAAATCTTTTCATTGCTTAAAAAAATTATAAATATTTGAAGCTATATTAAAAAATCATACTCTAGGCAATTATACACCTATAGGGGGGCTATATGGAGCTGGGCTTAAGGCTAACAAAAAGAAATGAGGAAATATTATCTTACATACGTAATGGTCACAATATATAGTAAATTTGATTGTAACCTGGAGCCAGTGAGCCAATGAGAAAGTGTGAAAGTGTGTTAGCAAATACTTAAAAATAACCTCAAGCTGACTCTTGAGAGCTGAAGGAGAAACCAGCAATACAAACATCATATTCCTCCCAGTGAAGGACTCCAGATGCTGACAATTCATCATAACCCTACAGATCTTAGGGCCAGAGGAGCAAGGGAAGCATGAGCAGAACACCACAAAAAGGGGTACAAACTGAGAACTTTGTGTAGAGCTATTTTAGTTTCATCATTATCTTTTTCATATAACCATTAGATCTGGACTAATAATGATTAGACTCTCAAGATTTCACTTACTGTAATAATAAATTATTGATTTTATTTATATCCAAGATGTGCTTCCTTTTTTGCCTATAAACAAGATTTTGAGCATAGTATCCTTCAGGACCTAATCCACGGCATTCAATCTGTTCTAATTACTACTGCTGACCTAGTGGAAACAAGGTAAGTAGAGCACTGCTAATTAGTATAATGGTAACAAGAAAAATCTTACTTAGGGGGAAGAATTTTTGTTTAAATCCTACATCTGTATCACATAAAAGATAGACTTGTCTTTCTATGGAAAAGTGAGACATTTAAAATATCTACATGGAGACTCCTTCCACAGCTTCTGACATAGAGGGTAAATTCTACTTGCTACTTTAGTGTGCCACAAAAAGGACAAAAAATTTATTTGTATGTACATACATGTATGTATGTATCAGTTAATATAAATATAACTATAATATTAATATATATATGAATATAAATATAATATTAATATAAATAGCCCTAACAAACAGTCTGTGCAGAATAAGGTATTTGACTCCAGCACAGTGATATATTACAGAGAAATTCAGACCTGGTGTGACAGCAGGGGGCCTTGAGAAGTGGAGATGGAAGCTGTNAACAAAAAGAAATGAGGAAATATTATCTTACATACGTAATGGTCACAATATATAGTAAATTTGATTGTAACCTGGAGCCAGTGAGCCAATGAGAAAGTGTGAAAGTGTGTTAGCAAATACTTAAAAATAACCTCAAGCTGACTCTTGAGAGCTGAAGGAGAAACCAGCAATACAAACATCATATTCCCCCCAGTGAAGGACTCCAGATGCTGACAATTCATCATAACCCTACAGATCTTAGGGCCAGAGGAGCAAGGGAAGCATGAGCAGAACACCACAAAAAGGGGTACAAACTGAGAACTTTGTGTAGAGCTATTTTAGTTTCATCATTATCTTTTTCATATAACCNGTGCATTACAATCATCTATTTTTATGGAGAGATGAAAGGCAATGCTGTTTTTGAAATATTGTGAGGAACTGTAAGTATCTCAGTATAATCATAGTACAGAAGAACAATCATAATAATAATGAACATACAATTATAAAAAATGAAACACAGGGTGAAAAATAAAAATCCTCTAACTCTGGTGGAGTACTTTTGTAAATGTAAGGGGAAGTTCACCATTGAATTTATCTTGAGATCTAAGTTACAAAAATTTTGATGATGTAAAACATGTTCAGCAGTTTTTACCAACTCTGAGCTAGAGGGGAGGCAGTAATAATCCAGTGGCTAATTAAGAGCCACAGCTCTGCAGTTATATGACACCTATACTCCTAAGAATAGGGTATTAGAGAAGATCAGATATTGGATGGCTCAACAGAATAATGAAAATAACAGTGTCAAAATAAAAGTGAAATAAAAGTGAAATAAAAGAAGGTCAATTAAATCAAACATATAAAATTTTAAAAAAACAACCCAAAATAAAATCAAAAGGAGGAGGGAATAAGAAAATTCTAATTGCCAATGTCAAACTTCTTCTTTACTAGAACAAATATTCAAATNTTAATTACATATAATGCTCTAAACATAATATAATTTGCGATCTTCTGATGAACGAAAGAAAGAACACTCTCTTTGCCTTCATTTCCAAATCAATTTCTTACAGGAAATAACTTTTTTTGCCCCAGGAGAAACATTCACTTTTCAGAGACAATATCATGTTGTCAGCAAATCTTTTTTCATTTAATGGAAAATCACTACTAAATTTGGGCTTAAGATTTATGAAACAGGTCTTGTGTCCCTGTGATGACTTTCATGAGAAAGATACAAAAAGCACTGATACTTAAAATCTCAAAGTATATTCTTAATTCTTCATTGAGTTCTTTTGGTTTCAGTAGGCTTTTCAACATGTGCTATAGTCATACACTGCAAGGCTGTAGTCATAAACTACTGCAAGGCAACAACATATGTAATTTTTTACTAAAATTTAATTCAGTAGAAGGTGAATTGGAGCTAACTGCTTTAATCCTGCATCTATCACTGAAATGGTACTTTTCCTATAGCTTTTTGTGTGACCATTTTTCAATATCTCTGCTCTGGAGGATTATTTTGTCTGTACTTAATTCTTGTGTTCAGAGGAGTATTTCTTTCAATATTTTTTCTTTTTTACCCTCATATGCAAATTTTTCTGCTTATATTTTAGTGCACTGAAATCTTTTCATTGCTTAAAAAAATTATAAATATTTGAAGCTATATTAAAAAATCATACTCTAGGCAATTATACACCTATAGGGGGGCTATATGGAGCTGGGCTTAAGGCTAACAAAAAGAAATGAGGAAATATTATCTTACATACGTAATGGTCACAATATATAGTAAATTTGATTGTAACCTGGAGCCAGTGAGCCAATGAGAAAGTGTGAAAGTGTGTTAGCAAATACTTAAAAATAACCTCAAGCTGACTCTTGAGAGCTGAAGGAGAAACCAGCAATACAAACATCATATTCCTCCCAGTGAAGGACTCCAGATGCTGACAATTCATCATAACCCTACAGATCTTAGGGCCAGAGGAGCAAGGGAAGCATGAGCAGAACACCACAAAAAGGGGTACAAACTGAGAACTTTGTGTAGAGCTATTTTAGTTTCATCATTATCTTTTTCATATAACCATTAGATCTGGACTAATAATGATTAGACTCTCAAGATTTCACTTACTGTAATAATAAATTATTGATTTTATTTATATCCAAGATGTGCTTCCTTTTTTGCCTATAAACAAGATTTTGAGCATAGTATCCTTCAGGACCTAATCCACGGCATTCAATCTGTTCTAATTACTACTGCTGACCTAGTGGAAACAAGGTAAGTAGAGCACTGCTAATTAGTATAATGGTAACAAGAAAAATCTTACTTAGGGGGAAGAATTTTTGTTTAAATCCTACATCTGTATCACATAAAAGATAGACTTGTCTTTCTATGGAAAAGTGAGACATTTAAAATATCTACATGGAGACTCCTTCCACAGCTTCTGACATAGAGGGTAAATTCTACTTGCTACTTTAGTGTGCCACAAAAAGGACAAAAAATTTATTTGTATGTACATACATGTNTCAAAATAAAAGTGAAATAAAAGTGAAATAAAAGAAGGTCAATTAAATCAAACATATAAAATTTTAAAAAAACAACCCAAAATAAAATCAAAAGGAGGTGGGAATAAGAAAATTCTAATTGCCAATGTCAAACTTCTTCTTTACTAGAACAAATATTCAAATATTCTATAATAGCGGATCCTTTTAGTCTGAGTTTTGAAAAAAAAACCAAAACAAACATTCCAAGACCAGGTATATTAGTTAGACGTCAATATTTCTTGGCTAAAAGTATGTCTCAGACATTATTTCTATTCATTTTAACATGACAGACATTTCATCAATGTATGAGAAAATGACCAGAAGAAATTGGAAAAAAACACAGTCCTGAGTTCAGAAAAGTCCTTCATTTCTTGATCTGCCTACATTTCAAACATTCTGAATGTTATACAAAAACAGGCATTCAGGGCATATTTTTGCTTGCTCTGAAAGTTTCAGTCTTATGGGCTTGCACTCTCCCAGAACTAGTTTCTGATCTTATGGGCAGCTTTCAGGAGTGAAGCAGCAAGTGTGTACTAGACTGAGAATATTAAGACAACAACGCCTCAAGGTAAAGCATTTTGTGTTCACTTGCAAAGGAGTACTAACAGAGACAAAAAGAGCTACTCTAGAGAAGCTGCTATGGCAATTTTTTCCTGTTGAGATAGAAGTCTTTAGTTTTTCTATCCTTCAGCTCCATATCCTTTGGAATGTACAATAGTACTTTTCAGTCCTTCAGGGGTATATTAAGGGCAAGTTTATGAAGAGGCTATTAGATGCTTTCAGCTTTTTTTAGAGCAGATTATATTGGTACTTAGGTCTGTGAGCACATGAAGTTTACAATGTGCATACTAAATACAGCTTTGATAACTGATGAACAAGCTGACAAGGAAAAATATCTCCCCAAAACCAGAATAGTTGCTAAACATGCTAATTTTAGCATTATGAACGTCCCTTATTGTCATATACATTATGGTTATACAAGATTGGGATTTATGGTGTAAATCCATAGCTATTCCTGCCACCTACTTTTTTTTCTCTTTATGCAATCTTTTTGACTGTTATGTAGTATAGTAGTTCATGGGGTTTAGATCTATTTCTTTGATCAAGACCAAGACTGAGAAGGTTCTGAGTTCCAGCAGCACTTTATTTACTGGCATATCTATTTAGAATGTATGGAAGGGGAAAGGTGGCAACTTAAAGTTTGTTTGGTTGTATAGGAATGGAAAGGTATTTGCCATGTGATTTCAAAACAGCATTAAGGTATCCAAATTCTTATTAACTTGGGTAGTGAAATAGCACAAGCCTGAGAAGTTTCCCCAGATACCCCTTGGAACAGATCTTTTTTCTTCAGTCATTGTTACCAGGCCACTGTACATTATCAAGACACGTTAACTTTTCTACAATAATGATCACATTCTTATGCTCACTATTCTGTTTCTTTGATGTTTTATTGTAAGATTACTGTATTGCACAAGGCAATCTCTATTTCCTTTTCTGTGAGAGTGTTGTTACCTTTCACTCTGGGGTATTTTACATTTCCTCTGTGTAACTATATAGAAATTTTAAATTTTTTTTTTAATTTTTTTTTCCTTAAAAGAAAAATGTTTTCACAGTCTTTGCAGACAATAATAATTGAATGTTTGCACCAAAAAGTACCATATTTTAAAAGTACTATTAATATTCTTGGTGTTTTAAATGTTTAAAGATGATAGCAGACTTTAAATTTCTTCAATAAATATAATTATAAGTATATGTACATGTGTATATGCATGTGTGTTTACATATATACTTCTAATCTCAAAGATATACACTAAAATAAAGCTTTAAGCATTAAACTTATTCCCAAATCCTCTAATGAATTTGGTAGCTTTCATATTCCTTTCTCTCCTTTCACATTCCATGTCTTTACTTTTAGTCTACTATTTGGAAATAGTTTCAAATTTGATAATAAAGAGGTCATTAAGATAAAGAATAAAACTGTTTGGGTAAAATGCTGCTAAAAACTAATTGAGAAATAATTGCAATAAAGTGCTAACCTGAAAATTAACTTGCTTTTCTTCGTCCCTTAAAATTATAATAATCATACAAGTTACTGATCTTCTATGTAATATTATAATTATTATCAAAGAGAAGCATAACGAAAATCATATAACCACAACCTAGTCACAAATGTATCTACCAGATTCCAACATTTTAGTTTATTCTGTTGACTTGCCTTGCTTTTCTCCAAGCATTATGAAATATCAAGGTATTTTTAGAGGCTTGTTGCTTTTTGCAAGTAGAACTGGCACACGGATGATGATAAAAGTCAGTTTTTAAAGAATTAAGCTTTCATCTGCAGACTTGTTAATAATTACTTATCAAATTGGGAAGATTCTGTCAAAGCCATGGAAAATATTATGGTTTGAACAGAAAAGAAGACCTCGCCTTTCATACTTTGTCCTTTTGATATATGTATTTAATGTTAAAATACATGTTACATTTTTCACCACATGAACACAAATTTAAAATAGTATCAGGTTAAGATGTTTAACAAAACTTCAGAAAATCTGATTTGCTGCAAACTTAGAGCTTCAATGAGGCCAAAGTTAAAGAGCTAATGTGTTAGAAGTAGGATATTTTGGGATTATTTTTTAAAGACATATTCAGGTTTTATATAACTAAAGCAGAAATTGGATAAAATTCAAAGTTATAGTCCAGAAAATTATCCCAATTACCATTTTATTTGTGATGTACTTAAGCTCCATAATATTTACTTTTTCCTCTGTGGGCATCATCAGTGCATATATGAAAATTCAAATCATAAAACACAGCTGTGTAGTTTGAAGTTTATTTCATGACTATACTGCACCTCCGTATTTCCCCTTCGGATACTCTCACATCAGACACTGAAATGATGATTTCTGCAAATCTAAATTAAATTATCTAGTGCCTAAAAAAGTACAATCTCATTTACAATGCTTCTTGTCTCTACACTATTGTATCTATAGTCTTGTACTTCTCCCAGTTTCTGAATTGTGGTGCAGAGAGGGTTTCTGTAGCCATTAAATCATGCTATTAAATGACCCCACATTGGCAATTAACACCTAATTAGTTAAAGTTGTTAGTAAGGAGTCACTGCTGAAGACACAGGTGTAAAATGGTTGCTACTAGATAGCTTTTATTTTCTAATATGAACTTCGTGGGAGTACTCTGTATAGTTTGTTATAGGAAATGACAATAATTTCTTTTTCTGAGCTGTTGATGATCCTGCCTAGAATAACACGCATGGCTTAAATCACTTGGTCAGATTTAACAGCTGAATTCCTGAGTATGAGAAGCAGACAATTCCTATTTTGGAATAGCTTGACTCTGTCACTGACTAATTTTGATACAAATAGACATTCTTTTTATAATTAAAAAAAAAAAAGGAAAAATAAAAGAGTCTCTGTTTCCCACAGTTTAATAATTTGTCATTTGTATAATAGCTTACCAAATGGCATACTGAGTCACGTAACTTAACATCATCTGTGATAAAAAGCAATCATAAATAGACTCAGTGTCTCGGACATTATAAAGACATAGTAATTTGGTATGATGTGCAGTTATTGCAGACTAGTTAAATGTTAATGAGTTATAACAATATCACCTTGATTTCTTTTCGAGGACAGAACAGAAAAACTTCCTGTGATTTGGGGGTGAAAATTATGAACTGTACTTTTATATATCTATACATAGTAAACCAGTATGCAAAAAACTACACAATCAGAACAAACAACTATTGCCTGCCTTCATCACTACATCATAAATATCTCTTTGAGTCAGATCAAAACTGGGATCACACTCTTCTGTATTTTAAATGAGAACTAAGACATTTAATGTGATCTACTCTACGTCACTACAAGTTTGTGCTTAACAGTAACAAGTTAAATATGAGGAAATGAAATTTGATGGATCAAAGACCTTCTCCTTAAACTCTCATTTTCAAATTCTGTAGGAATAAGCATCAGAGGACAGGCAGTCATTTATTGAATCTAGAAAGAATCTATATTGCTTCTTTGACTGGAAACTTATCTATGGGAGGATCATATATACTTGTGCAATACTCCAAATTTCCCTGGAAAGTCTACCAGAAATACTTAATTTCAAGTGAAAGTTGTTTCAAACAGATACAAAAATAAGACAAAATCATCCTTCATCCGCCACAGACTTTACACTTGTGTCTGGAGACCTCTAGTTGTCTTCTTCAGTTGTCTGTGAAATTGTTTTCCATCACCATTGCTGTCCATTTGTTGCTGTTTTAAATTCATTAACAATAACAGATTTTATCAGTCAGGTGTGCATTTTATTAAAACCTTGTGAAAACATGTAAATATCTTTAAATAGTCAACAAAGCAAATCAGCCCATTCATATCTCATTTTCAACCACACAGTTAAGTTCAGATTTTAAACCTGAGAGATTCTTTTACTGTAAGAGTTGCCGTTTTCCAAGAAGATTATTACATGAACTTCTCAACTGTATTTTTCCATTGGAAATTATATATACTCATCCTAAATTTAAAATACACGGATCATCAGGAAGTGTTCTCTATCAGTGAATGAGCCTATTGACAGACTTTTACCCCTCTATACTGATTATCGTGGTACTTCCCTCCTAAATTCTAATCAAAAGATTTTAATGTATTTCTCTGACCAAATAATAGACTTTCTACCTACTTACCTATTATACAGTTGGCCCGATATGATGAATTTATGACTGACCATCTTCTACTCTTTGACATAATCTCAAGGTTCCATAGGTTAGTGTAACTCAGCATTCAACTGCTTATCAGTAGCTTTCTAGGACATGTATACAACAGTATCATGTCAATCTATTTAAAATACTTAGAAATTTATTCTAAAATACTTAGAAAATTTTATTTTACCCAATATGGTTTCAAGAATTCTGAGTTTTCCAGTGGTTAATATGTGTCTAAGCTAAGGATCTTTTGGTTTACTTGCTACATTATATTTGTTTGGATATTGCAGAAAGTGGTGCCATTTGAGATCAGGTTTTGAGAAAATGTTCTATTAGATCTTGCAGAGAATGTGACTTTCATCATAGACAAGACTGGAAAATTATTCGATCATTTTGGTCAAAAACAAGTTTAAAAAGTCTCAGTTTATGCTTACCCGCTTCATATCTTTTCTGAGGAAACATTCAAGATTTGAACACTGCAGAGAAGGACAGGTTTTACAATTGTGTCTCCTAAACAAATAAAAATTATTAGGTCTTAGGAGAAATTCTACTAGGACCAACTGTATAAAATTTGGCCCAATAATCAAAATGACACCATTTGTCTTCTTTTACAGAATTATGTTAGCATTTACCTTTCTTTGTCAGTTAAGAGGTGGAAGATCATATGTTTTTGTGACATGTTCTCTGTTGAAAACAGAACACTTGGCATTGGCTGGAAACCAGGCATTGAGTATAAGGTTCACACTTCATAATTCCTTCTAAACTAAATTAATTACACTAAGCAGCAGCTATGTGTGTTTCTCCTGCTTCTAATTCTGTAACACCCATCATCTTTTGCTATTGCGCCTTTACATAGAGTTAAAATCTACTACACTATATGCAAATATTTAGTGGAAAGAAACCCCCATAAGAAAAGATGGCAGCATACTTGATAAATGAGACAAGCAAAAGCATGACTATAGAGAAAGGCAACAATGAAGGAGAAGCAAAAATTGAGGGAGAAGCAAAAGAGTTCAGGAACTGTGTAGCTCAGTGGTCAGTGAGAGGGTTAACAATTAACTAACGTGGCATAAGGCTGTGTCATATTCATATGTCAGGTTTTAACATATATGCTGTACACCAGTGAGCTTTTGCAATGAATTATATTTATATAAGAATGTGTGTTTGTGCCTCTTGAATATTCCAGTTATCCTGGTTATATGAATAGCAAACAATTCAGTCGCATCCTCATTTAGCTTTCAGATATAATGAAGTGGTAATAGACCTTCCTAGCTATGAGAACATTTGAGTTTCTATGTCTAATTACAATTTTTTGAACCGTAGTCATGAAAAACTAATCATTGTGACAACAGTCTTCTGGAAATTATACTATAGAAGAACAAAATGTAGGCAATTTAATGTTTGCTATGGTTCATCAAATTCAGACTCCTCATGCATAACTTGGTCACATTTATTTGCGCACCACAGGGGTATAATTCCAAAAGGGAAAGCCATGCTCAGAATGTGCTTCACAAAAAGATGTAGTTCCCTTGGCAACTAATAGGGTACTAAATGTTCCAACAGGTAGCATATCTCACAACATTGAAACACATCATTCTTATTGCAGAAAATCCCATACTAAAAGTGAATGCTGTAGAAGTTCCTTTATATTTCATCCCAAAATGCTCGTCTCACCCATTTAAAATTGTCTCCCATTTCTCTGCCCCTCTGTCATTTAATAACTGATTTTTTCTGCAATATATTGTTTTACCTAGGGAATCAGTCTTTTCCTCCAATTATTTCTTCCAGTCCCTTATTTTCTCTTTCCAAGGTTCTTGTTCCCTCTGTTTCCCACATGCATCTCAATTTCTTTGTCTTTTCATCTGAGCTGAGAGACTTCTTAGGAAAACCTTTTCCTTTCAATTTCAGTTGTCTTCCACTACCCTTCCAATAATCTTTAATTGAGGCTGAAAAGGCTTTTTCAGCATCAGCATTTGATCTGAGTTCACAGGTGCCATCTTGGACTATTTTGTTGTGCCCCATGTGTTGTAAGAATTTTACAATGCTTGCTACCACTCTGAGCTTAGAACTGGATCTCTGTGAGACACCCTGGCTCAAAGTGATTATTGGCAAACAGAACAAAAGAAATACAATAAAGAGAATTCGGTGAATGAAAAAAGTGTAATGGTCTTACCAGTGGTGAAACTCAACAGGAATATGGAGAAGATACATACTTTAGGAGTTATATATTCTGCAATTCAGTGGTACAAGCAAAGACTAAGAATAGAGCCAGTAAGGTGGATCTCTTTTTGATACTGACAGGGTTTTTTATGTCTCTGTGGCCTGGTTTAGTCTGGAATAGAGTTCTGGGATACAGATATTCCTAGCAGCTGGTACACTGCTGTACTTAATATTCAGTGTGAGCATAATTTTGATAGCACACTGATGTTTTGGTTGTTGTTAATTAGTGCTTAATCTAAGTTAAGGACTTGGCATTTTTCCATGCTCTGCCACTGAGGAGGGGCACAAAAAGCTGGGAGGAGGCAAAGCCAGGACAGCTGACCTGAAGTGACCAAAAGAATATTCACATAACACTTGTAGATTCATACACATTTTTGGATTGGAACCATAAAAATCATTTAGTTCCAACCATCCCGCCACAGGTAGGAACATCTACCACTTTACCAGGTTGCTAAAAGCCCCATTCAACTTGGTCTTAATCACTTCCAGGAATGGGGGCATCCATGACTTCTCCGGGCAAGCTGTTCCAGTGCATCACCACCCTCACAGTGAAGAATTCTGTCTTATTATCTAAACCTCCCCTCTTTCAGTTTGAAGTCATTATCCCTTGCTATCACTACATTGGCTTGTCATTTATTTTCCACCTCTTCTTATCTTTTTTTAGTATAATTTTTAAAATGTTGCAGGTTTCATTTTTTGCACAGCATTTTGATTCATCAAACTTTGACATTTAAGGAAACATTTTAACATAAAAATTTACTTTACATTTTTTTCAGTGTTTGATGTCTTTTTTTTTTCCCAGAAACATGCACATACAAAAACATCCAGAAACATCTTAAATTGATTTATTTTAACCTTTGTCTTTGGTTTACGATTAACAGTTTTAATTAACAGATTAACTACTTAGTGCAGGATAGCTTTCTAATTCAAAGACAAGATCCTCCTTGTCATTTCTATTTTTTGGCTGAAGATCAAATATATATTTTCTTCAACACAGATAAGATTACATTGTCATAAGTAAATATAATAGAAACATTTAGGATAAGCAGTGCAATCATTGTAGGTTTTCCTTAGAGTTCAATAAAATTTAGTTAGCATTTTCTATTTCTGTAGTTATATACTCAGTTTCTCTTTCTTTTGCCAAAACTAGAAGCTAGGGATTAAAACACAGTGAAAAAAAAGTAGAATTTTAATTTTTCTACCTTTATCAAAGTCCTGATGTTTCAGTAATGTTACCAATGAATGAATGAATTAATGGAGTTTTAAGACAATTCCTTCCTGAAAAACACGTTTTGCAGCTTTCCACACACCTGAAAACACTGGGTAGCAGTTTGGAATGCAAAAATATTGGAGTTTCTCTCATTTCTCTTTAATTGCTTGTTGAAATGGAATTTTCCACTTGAAACAGGTCACCTCCCTTGACCTGCTGGCAATGGTCTTCCTAGTGCAGCCCAGGATACCATTGGCTCTCTTGGCCACAAGGGCACTGCTGTCTCCTGGACAGCTTGTTTTCCACCAGGCCCCCCAGGTCTTTTTCCACAGAGCTGGGCTTTCCAGCAGGTCAGTCCCCAGCCTGTGCTGGTGCATGGGGTTACTCTGCCATAGATGCAGGATCCTGCATTTACCTTTGTTGATTTGCAGACAGTTCTTCTCTGACCATCTCTCCAACCTGCCCAGGTCCTTTTGAAGGGCTGCACAGCATTCAGGGGTATCAGCCCAAAGATTCACCCAGCTTTGTGTCACTGGTGAACTTGCTGAGGAGGCATCTGGATCTTCATCAAGTCATTGATGAGTAAGTTAAACAATACTGGGCCCAGTATTGAACCTTAGGGGACACCACTCATGACAGGCCTCCAACTAGATCCCATGCCACTGATTATGACCCTCTGGAATCTGCTGTTCAGTCAGTTCTCAATCCCCCTCACTGCCCTCTCATCCAGCCTATATGTAAGAAGGTTTAAAAGTATCTACTGTATGAACTGTTATTGGTCTCAGAAACTGTTCTGATCTATAACTTTTATTTCTAATACATATCTTTTAAAATAGAAACAAGGGATTAATGACTATGGAGCTCGACTTCTCAGTGGCATTTAATAACATAAGAGACCATGGCCACAAACCAAAATGGAGGGAATTCGCTTTGAACAAAAGAAAGCACCCTTCTGCTGAGAACACTGGAAAATGTTCCCCAGAGACTCTGTGAAGTTTCCACCTTGAAGACATTCAAAAGCCACCTGGAGATGGTCCTGGGCAACCTGCTCTATGTGACCTTAATACAGCAGGGGAACTGAATAGATGACCTTCTGCAATCCTTTCCAATCTGAGCAACTCTCCAATTGTATGAATTAGGGAAGTGATTTTAAATTTTACCATGGTTTAAAAATTTTTAGGGCTGACAGTAAAAAATCACAGGTAGATACTACAGCACATTAGCAACTGTATTCGCCATTTGTTTCCATTCAATTTTGCTTTTTTTTAAAGTAACGTCCCAGAGTTTATAATTTTATGGCATTCCTTTTGCTATCATATTGCTGTATTATGTATTAAAGATCTAACTACATTTCTTTTAGAAATGTGCCCACTGGTCATGAAAGCTATAAAGACAGTTAGATCATATTCGCTGATTCTAACTGACAACTGACATGGTGATTGAAACAACTTCTATTCTGATTAAATTGAGAGTTTGGAAAATCTTTAAAGAATTCAGAAGGGTCAGAAGTCAGCAAGATAATAAGTTAAGGGACTTCATGTTTATAAACTCTATTCAATGTCACCACTATCCTTTTTAAACTAAAACTGACTGAAATAGTATGGCATTCCACTCTGGGGAACTGCAGGAGGCTCTTTTAAAATGGATGATCTAAGACAGAATTAAGTCAAAAGAGGAAAATATTTTATCTGAGAACCATTTATTGGTAATGAAAAGGACATTGCTCTACTAAAGAAGAACAGGAATGGCAGAAAAGGAGGCAGGAAAAGGAAAAAGGATGGGGGAGAGGGAGAGAGAGGAGACGGAGAGGAAAAGCAGGCATTACCACCAGAAGGTTGGGCAGTGCTGTTGCTGTCCAAGTGGCAGGGGCTACGTGCAAAGCTCTGGCGGTGACAGGTGGTCGGACAAACAATGAGGGAGTGGGTGCTCGAGCAGGATGTGCAGGGCCCTGGACAGGGTCACAGCACGGATTGTCATGGCAGGCTGGATCAGTGAAGCAGAGTGGAAAGCAGGAGGTTCAGGCAGGAATGAAGTAGGGATGAAACACGTACGGCATCGGACAGGAACACAGGGAGGCAAGAAAGACAATGGCTGGAGCAGGCGAGGGAGACAAAGTGGTAGTGCAGGACACAAGCTAGGTGGTCAGTGGGTGTCCAGACAGCAAGAGGGAGAGCAAGCGAGAGAGCAAGGGCAAGCAAAAAGAACTTCCAGGGAGGGCAAAAGCAAAAAGCAGGCTAGAGCCTTGCAGTTTTTGATGCAATTACTTTTATATCCCCCCCTTCCTCCCAAGGTCTGCTCACTGACAGGAGACCATTGGCACAGCAGAACGTCCGACTGATGTTCATTTGTGGAGACCTTTTACCACCTGATTGGAGAACCTTTCTAAAGGGCACAGTGTCCTCAGCAGTCTCTTCCCAACTGCCTATTATGTGAAATGGCTGTCAGGCAAAGCCTCCCTAGAGACAGGGCTTTCCTCCATCTTCTCCAATTTGCCTCCTGCAAGTAGCACTTGTGCAGCCTCTCCCCCACAAACCTCTGGTAATTTCAAACAATGTTAAGATAGAAATCAAGATTAAATTGACTCCCTACAAACAGCTAAAATTAATCAGTTTTGGAGTTTTTTTCTGGTTGTTTTGGTTTTTTTTTTCTTGTTTTTAACTGCAGGTAAACCATGTATGTTGTTTTCTTTTTTAAATAAAGGATTCATTGGTAACATATTTTTCTGTCATATACTGCAGCTGTCATGTGTAGCTCTTACATTTAGAGAAGCATGGTTTTCAGCTCTCAGAGAGAGATATGTTTATGACAAAATGTAATGCACTGCTGAAGCAGAATGTGTGTAAGCTGTCTTGCACATCTACTTTAACACATACTGACTCTACCAAAATGAAGTAGGAGGGTTTAACACAGATCATAATCAAACACAGTAGATTCAATATTATAGATGTTTACTATCAAATGTCTAAATCTTTAGGTATTCAAATAAAAGCAATCTGATTTTGAGTACTGCTTGGCAACCCTTACTTCTTCCAACTACATTGTGAAATATTTAGGATTCTGTGACACCTCAAATCCATGAAAGGATGCTTAAAGTCTTCACTGAAAGTTCTGCATTTATCTGAAACTCCAACTTTTCTGTGAAATTAGTCTTATAATGACTTCCGAGTGCCTGGTTCTGGTTGTTTTGCTGAAGTATAAGTGCATAAATAAAAGTAAGTAAATATATGCATACTGATGGTAACTTATATAAAGAAAGCTGTCTGTTTTGGAAAATATTAAATACTAGATCCCATAAAGAAATCAAAATTCAAAAAACAAGAGAGAAAAAAGGTACTGTTTCGAACAGTTTACTAATATTTTTTTCACAATTTTTGTGTGATATTGAGGAAAATTTGGAATAACCTTTAATTTGGAGGAAAATAGAAATAACTTCTCTATGTGTGTGCCTGTGTGCACGTGTGTCTGCATGTGCATCTGCATCTGCATTTAAGGAAGAATAAATAAAGGTAAAAATCAGAAAAAATAAGTTTATTGTTGCACTATTATGTATTTGAATTTCATACAACTTCTTATGCAAGTCTCAGCATTTAGTGTGTTTGAAAAACCCAGTTTCATAAAACATGAAAAATATGTCAATCTACACATTTCCTTTGATCCTTTTTACACATATGCTTTATATATTTTATCTGATTTAACTGTAGACCATAAACCCTCAGAAGTAAACACTGTCTCCCCAGTGCCTAAAGTGTTTTGGAAGCTGCAGAGTTATTGATTAAAAAAATTGTAATATATGCAGTTAAGTATTCCTCCTTTTCAATGTTCTGTCACACACATAGTTTGTCAAAACCCCTGGAATATTCCTAAAATTAATACATGTTTATGAAAATGAACTGGAAATTTACTAATAAAATACATTGTTTCTTGCCTTCAGAATCAAGGGAGTATTTTTCCTGTAGGAAAAGAGATTTTATTTTTCCAAATAGAAAAAAAAAAGCCCACATGACCAAGTAATAAAATGCTCTTACATTCCATTGCATTTTCACTAATATGCATGTTCATTGCCATTATATCTCAGTTGGTTTATTTAAAATACCAATTTAAAAGAATTTAATTAAAGCACAGTATTCCAGGAGGCTCATTTATATACTCCTTTCTCTCTGAAGAAATATCTGTGATTTTGATTTTGGTTCCTGGTCATGGTAGAGTTTTTTATAATGAGGGACATCTCATGAGCCAAAGGTTGGTGGAAAAATCTATCCTTCCTGATTGAAAACTTATAACTTAATCAGTGCTCAGTCTCTAAAACTTCTGAAATTATTTATATCTAGAACAAAATCTCTCTGTCTTGCTTGAAATTTGAAGGCAGGGCTACTATTTACTTCTGCTTACAAATTTTGGGTCACAGCTTCAGTCATGACTGTCATTCTGTGTAGAGATAAAAAGTAGCCACCAGTCAAGTCCTAGAAAAGGCAAAAGATAATGAATGCATGAAGCTTACTGTAAGACAAGCTCACTGACATGAAAAAGCTAGTCTAGCAATTCTTCTCAAAAGTCTTAAACCTCCATCTTTGCTTTTAGTCTTTCTAGAGCTCTGTTAACTATTTTCATTTTGCTTCCCTCTCCAAAAGGGAGGGCAAGAAATGGAGGAGGTGATATTAACAGAGGAACAAAACCCAGATGAAGGAAAGCATTTTGTATGAACTTATTAGCTAAAGGAGAATAATAATAATTAAAAAAAAATCAGGAGGGATAGAGGGAAATGTTATTTACAAGTGTTTTAACCTCCTGAAAATGAGAAATGATGGGACACACAGCTGTTGCTTCTCTCTAACTCTGATAGTCAGTTGAAGGGTTCATAGAGTTAGCTCCCTTTTCAGAACACACTTTTAAGCCAATGTTAATTTGTGCAACAATAAATGATACTGCAAATAATGCCATTTCGCAACTTTCAAGTACTACTTGCTCCAATTTCTTGTAGTGCTTATAATTTTAAAATATTTTCTACATATTTCCCTTTTTATTTTCTAAAAGTTAATCAGAAGAGAGAATAAGAAACTTTCTGTGCACAGAAAAGATATAAGATATGCAAGGCTGAAATACAAATTGTCATGTTTGATGTTAGAACAGGGACAAGCTCAAACCTTATGATGAGACCACTCTAAACCCACATATGTCAGAAAGCATGCACACTGGAGTCAGTGAACTTGATATTAGCCATAAAAGCTGAGCTGTTTCCAGTGGTGCCCAGTGACAGGACCAGAGGCAATGGGAGCAAACACAGGAAGTTCCATCTGAATATGAGGAAACCCTTTTTTACTGAGTGTGACTGACCACTAGCACAGGTTGTGGAGTCTCTATCTGAGGAGACGTCCGAAAGCCATCTGGACATGGTTCCGGGCAATGAGATCTAGGTGGCCCTGCTTGAGCATGAGGGTTGGACCAGATGACCTCCAATCTCAACCGTTCCGTCATTCTGTAAGTTTGAATGCACTGAACATAATCCACTGCCTAATTATCTTATATGGGTCTTAACTGTCTTAAATGGGTCTTAAACTATTACTGTTTCATCTAAAGCTTGCATAGCTTGATATCAGCCTCTATTTGTTTTTACTAGTCACTCTGGGATGACTCTAGGAGTTGAAACAATGGGGGAAAAGGAGGTATTGAGGTGAAGCCAGCACATTTGACAACACACAGAACAGGGAGGATCACAAACCTCCCTACAGAAGATTTTCCCAAAGGAAATCAGCTAACATACAGATATTTGCTATTTTTTTTAAATAAAGTATGGACTAGTTCCAACACAGATAATCAACTGTCCACTATTTCACTCAGTGTAGGACTATTTAGACTACAAAACTTCTAAAGAGTGGACTTGAAAAAAGTTTTGTGCTTGCTTGTACATAAGAAATGGATTCAATTTACTCTTTGCCCTGTTTGCAAATTACATACTTTCAAATTTCACGAAAATGAAACTGAAAAACTAGAGTGAACTTCTAAAGTTTGATGAAGAGAAAAATTGATTGCTTTTGTTTAACATTTTTTTGACTTTCCAACAAGAAAAGTGAGTTGCTTAGTCTTTGTCATAGGTAAATATTTTGATAAAGCTAACAAAGGAAGAAGATAATCCATGAAGAAATGCTTGAACCATTTTGAATTGCAATTTTCATGTACTCATGAATGTTATTACTAAAAAAGGTATGTGATTAAATTGCATGCATCTAAGTAAAGTTAAAATGCCAATATAAGTGCAGGGAACAGTTTACAGATAAGTTGCTGAAGAAAGCATTTTTTGCTGCAAATATTGCAAAAGGTGTTCATAAATTATTTTGTTATTCAATTTAAAGCTTTTCATATAGATTCATCCTATATCAAAGATACTTTTAAGTGAACACATGTAGACTGCATTTTGTACCACACTTGTTTCCATTTTAATAATATAAAATGAAAAGATCAAATGACCAAAGCAGTTTTCAGCAGACTGGAACACATTGATTCAGAATATTGAGAAAAAGATGTAAATTCTAAACTGTAAATTTTGTGAATGCAAAATAGTTTGTCTGCAATGTGCAATTGCTCACTTATAAAACTTTTCTGCATCAATGCTTATATTCACTGTTTTGGTTTTCATTTCTTCATTTTTACATTTGGTTTTACTATCAACTATGAAAATCTTCATATAAACATGTTTTGAAAAGTAAGGTTTTGCATAACAGCAGGCCAGTGAACAACAGAAGACTAAGACTCAATGTCCAGGATTAGAAACCTGAAGAGAATGAATATAATGCATTAATGTGCACTATTTACCTTGTTTGATTTAGGACGGTGAGCCAGCCTGTATGAAATGAGATTGACTTTACCAGAGATAGCCAGGATTTGTGTCTTATGATAAGGAATATGAAGAAAAGAGCAAGACATTCAGACTACTGCTATAAATACTGATAGTTATTCCTAAACTTGACCACTTACTTGATGGGATTTTAATGCTAGGAAGGACCTTTCTACTAAAGTCCTCTAACTGCTTTTGACTGACTGACTGACTGACTGCTTCTTTTCTGTGTAAACTGTTACAATTCCTCCTGTGTGTGCCCCATTTTTCTCCAGAATAATTAGCTTTGGAAATAATCTAAACATAAATCTCAGAAGGACACCTTCCACTCTCTCTCTCTTTCTATTCTATAGGGCTGAAACCTGAAGTCTCATTTGATTTCTTTAACTATAACTAGAAATTTGCCAAGAATCCTGCAACTGAGAACATTCCAGCCTAGGCAAAACTTGTCTTAGCTTGCACAGGAGCTAGAAGAGTTGGAAATGAAATCTGTAGGTTTTATACACTATAGACACTCACGGTAGTGATGAAAAAATACTGCTGTTTCTCAATTTTAGAATGCTGTTCCCCCCTAAATCTCTTCCTGTTGTTGGGAAGGCTTAGACATAGTTGAAGGTTTCTATTTTATTGTTGTTTTGTATAAAATTTCTAGTTTTTTACATTTTGTAAGTCGAAAATAAAAATAAGGCAGCAAGTGATAGGGGATATAAAAATGACCATGTGCATCCATGGGCTCTAATACGTCAGACAATATCATATTAACACAGAAATCAAGAGTTAGAAATAGATCACTTTAGACAACACAGAAGAGTTTAAATTCAATAGTGCCATTTCCAACAGACAATAGGGATTCCTGAGTAAAACTCCATAGGTATGCATGCTTGTCCACTGAACATAGTGCCAAATGTCCACGAGCCAGGTGTCAGTTGACTAGTACGTCTGGAAGCAGATAAAGCATAATGCCATGCATGTAGCTGTGGAATGAGATTCAGGGTAGTGAAGTATTTGGGCTAATTAATAGTATTTCTTGGGTTGGTTAATTAGCTTCAGGGTAGAATTATATTTGACAGAGGTATGTGGCTGTGATTCTGGAATTATATAATTTGTTGCCTGCTACTTCATGCCTTATGCTTCATTGAATGGTGCAAGCAAACCCTGTGCTTCTTATCATGTGATAGAAGCTATACATATGGCAGTTATGCTGTACTAACCTTTGAAAAAGGATTCTTCTCTGATGATCTCTGTTTACTTATATGGTAAGTATGTTTTTTTCTGTGAAGAAAGGATCTCCTGGCTGGAGAATTTTTTCTTCATGTTTATGGGTATTTTTGGTGATCTTTGAAGACCTTTATTAATGAGGACTTTTAATCTGTATTTGGTTTTTGTTCTTGGTTTTCTTGGGTTTTTTTTCTTTCCTCCTCTCTGTCATTTTGGAATAACTTATAAACATTTTTGCATATCTGAGTGTGAACACTGTTTTGATTTACCTTGATATTTGTTTATAAATCTTGCAGACTAGTCTGCAGGTCAGGCTGGATTAGGCTGTCCTATCTAACATAAATAATTTACATTTTGAGACAGATACACAGATTATGCTAAACTGCGATGGATATATGATCCATTACTAGGGGAGAATAGTCTAGAAGCCACCACTTTAACGAGAAGTGAGCACTTAACTGACATAAGGCTAGATTAAAAAGAAGAGACCTGGATAAACAACTTTACAATGGTATGAAGTTCGAATGCAGTTTGAAATGCAGTTTGAAAGAAATAGAAAGGGTAGCTACATTTGGACAAATGAAGGGATGTGTCCACAGCGTGCTTGGTAAGACAGACCCTGAAGCAACTATGACCTTAGCTGAATATTTTGGACACATCAAAGTGTAGCACTGTACACCTACCAAATTGATCCTGAAAGTATCTCAGCAGGGTGTTTTATCTTCACAGGATAATAAAATAATTTAGGTTTGATGGAATATAGAATATCGAATATAGAATATAGTTTGGAGTGGAGAGCCCTCACTTAGGGCAGAACCAGCTTCAAAGCTGAATGTATCTTTGAAGTTACATCAAGTTGTTCAGAGCCTTGGGTGAATTTTATTTAGAGTGATGTCTTCCTAGGGACTTAATTCCTGCACAGTGGATTTAACCTCAGTATCATTGTCTCTGACCTAGGTGAATTAACAGGTCTTTTTCTCAATCTCTTTTGTAACTGTATGTGGTTGCTCCTTCAGGCTTTGAGTGAGAGCAAAGGCAGTCCAGCTCCTGTTCCTGTGATTTGATAAACAGTATGTCTTCACTGAGAAATTCTAGGAACAAGAATATTTAGGTCTCTCTTTTGGCCAGAAAGGACCTCTCAGTTATAATGCAAACCGCATAATGTACTTTAGAGTAAAATAACTATATTCTCTGATGTATGTTAACAAGAGGAGGTATGTGAGTTTAAAAAAAATACCCTCTCTAAATTTTGATACCCAAAATTTAGATACCCAAAATACAAACCCAAAAACCTTGTCTCATACTGCTGAGTGGGAGGACAGCTGGGCACAGGAACACATTGTGAAGACTGACTACAGAATATACTAGCACCTGTTTTTTGAGACACATGATGACCTTAACTATTCCAGAAAAAAAGGGATGATATAACTTCTTCCCCTTGAAAATTCAACAAGGCTGTAATGAATCCTTTTTCTGCTGAAAAAAAAAGACAGAAAGAGAAAAGAAAAAAGAAATAAAAAAGAAAAAGTAAAAAGAAAAAGGAAAAGGAAAAGAAAAACCAAAAAATGAAGAAGAAAAAGGAAAAGGAAAAAAGAAAAAGGAAAAAAAAGAAAAAGAAAAAGAAAAAGAAAAAGAAAAAGAGAAAAAGAAAAAAAAAGAAAAAAAAAAGAAAAAGAAGATAAGAAAAAAAGCTATTCAACCTCAGAATCCTCTCAAAGAACTTGGAATACATATGATTCACTATATTGCTTCCATCATACATAACTCATTAATATTAGCACTGTGAAGGGCAGGTAAAGGTAAGCATTATAACAGAAAAAAAGGTACAAATTAGGAAACAGTAATAATAAGTCTATAATAATTTTAGTACTATTATTTTGATTAAGAATTTCTTTATAGTAGGAATTTCTTTCCTTTTTCTCCCCCTTTTCTCTAATAAAGCTGGTCTAGAAGCATTTCTTTAGACTGATAAGCTTTTAATTAGATTTAAAATAAATTTTTGACTTTACACTTGACGTGTATTTCATTTATGCCCATAAGTTTTTGAGTATAACATATTCAGTAATGATGCTATCCTGCATAGTATACTAAGCTGAAGTAGATGAGACACATGGCAGGGTAGAGTAGGTAGAGAGACTTTTACAGTGCAGACATCAGTACTGATCTTTAAGAAACAGGGCCTTTATGAAGAGGAACTGGAATAAAACAACACTTTTATCAGTTTCAACAGTTTTAAATAGATGTCTCTCCTCTAAGTGCTAATGCAAGATACTTTTTGGCTTCTGTTTGAATTGTTGGCAGAGAAGGTGGTGTCATGTTTTTCCTCCCTGCATGTCAGTCTAGTCCTAGCTAAGAAGAACAGAAGGGCCTTTTAGAAAGGATTTTTAAATAAGCACATTGAAACATATATGTTTGCCAAGAATTAGAGGTGGTTAGAGGAAATAGATGAGACAAAGGAAGAGCTTACTACCTCATTTATAATAGTTGCACTTTACACTTATGTGCTGTTACACAGCTATAGAACATATTTAGAGACAAATATGAATGTGTGGTTGTGTCTGTGATGATGAAAGCTGTGGGGGCTATATGCTACTTATAAATGACAACTGAAACAGCGGATCACAGAAGGTCAGCCACTCACAATTCTAAAAGATTCTTTCTGTAGCACACTTCCACTGTGGGAAAGATAGATCTTTCTCTTCCCTCTTCAGACATTTTTATTTTTTGGGGTGGGGGGAGGGGTGGGTATAAGGTCAGTGGGCATTGTTAAAATTGAAGCTCTTTGGTTAACTTTTTGAGGAGTACATTGAGTGCTGGCAGCTCGGTGTGCAGCTACAGAGCAAGCTGCAAGTTGAGCTCTGAGTGGGAACCTGAGGCAAGAAGTCAAGAACATAACAAAGGGCACAGGGACTTGTGACACTTGGCCAGAGGACTGGATATGCAGAGACATGCCAGGAACCAAGGACTTAGCTAGAAAACCCTGGACTATCACACTTTTGACTGTGAGGGTATAAAAACCCAGGGTTTCTTTTGTTTGGGAACACTCCTTGAGGCACTCAGTTCGAGCTGTTATGCAGTTCTTGCACCGTGATTAAATTCATTTAAGGATCCAGACAACTGAGACTGCTGTGGGAAACCCAGGGTTGAGCTGGTAAGGAAGCTTTGTCTGACTGTGTGCGAGTGGTATGTGCAGGAGTCAAGTGTTGGCTCATTGGAGCCACTTGCTGAAAAACTACCTCAGTCCCAGCTCAGGTGGTGCAAATGTGACAGTCAGAGTGGCTCCTGGATGGTCAGACAGGAAAGTTTACTACAAATTGATCCTAGAATCCTGGCTACTGTGGACTGTTCAGTGCATCTGAGTGTTAGCTCTTTCCATATAATTTTTCTTTATTTTCCTGCCAGTAATGGGTTAGGTAGGGGCAAATACCAGATGTATGTATCCCTTCCTAGTTGAGCTCAATGTCATATTTCTTCCAGGCAAGAATTCACTCTCCAATTTATCATCTTTAAAGCTGTCCCTAACTTTATTGACATTTTGTACTTGCAGTAGCTGGAGGAGTTCAAAGTTGCCTATATGGAGTTCAAAGCAGGTCAGAATGTGAAGATATGATGTACAGGCAGGTTATCTCTTTTTTGTTGTTGTGTTGCTGGTTCATATTTCTCTTTTTTGTGTGGAGGTGGAAGAGTGAAAGTGGCTCTTTAAAGATCAGAAATTTTGTCATTTTACCTTGTTGCTCACACACAAAATGCAGTACAATGAAGTAGAAAAGCAAAGTGGATAAACAATAAATGAGTGGGTAGAAGAGGAAAAAACATGTAATGGGGAGTGGGGGATAGAAATCAGAAGGAGAAAATTAAGTGTGGTGAAGTATTTTCACAGCCAAAATAACCTTTCAGATAAAGTGAAATTATATTTAAAGTAATGAGAAATGTGGAAAAAATGATGAAAGAATGAACCCTCCACAGGACAGTCACAAGAATATCACCATTGGCCTGAAGCATTGTTGAAACCCTTTTTGAATTCTGTCGGGTTTTGTGCTGTGACCACTTCCCTGGGGAACCTGTTCCAGTGCCCAACCACCCTCCAGGTGGAAAACCGTTCCTTAATATCCAGCTTAAACCTCCGCTGACGCAGTGTCTTACCATTCCCTCGGGTCCTGTTGCTGGGCACAAGAGAGAAAAGATCAGTGCCTTGTCTCCACTTCCTCTTGAGAGGAAATTGAAGACTGCAATGAAGTTTCCCATCAGCCTCTTCTTCTTCAGGCTGAGCAGACCAAGTGACCTCAGACACTCTGCATACAACTTCCCCTCAAGGCCCTTCACCATCTTCATGGCCCTTCTTTAGACACTCTGTAGGGATTTATATCTTTCTTATATTGTGATGCCCAAAACTGCACACAGGTGAGGCTGCCCCAGTGCAGAGCAAAGGGACAATCCCCTCCCTTGCCCAGCTGGCCATGCTGTGCCTGATGCACCCCACAGTACAGTTGACTCTTGGCTGCCAGAGCACTGCTGCCCCATGTTCAAATTACCACCAGCCAGGACCCCAGGTCCCTTTCCACTGCGTTTATTTCCCACCTGTCATTCTCTAGTGCTTGTCCCAGATGCAGAATCTGATACCTCACTTTGTTAAACTTCATAAAATTGGTGATTGTCCAGCCCTCTAATTAGTCAAATCTCTTTGTGGGACATCTCCATCTCTGAGGAAATCAGCAGCTTCTACCAAATTAGTGTCATCGGCAAACTTAGCAACCCTTCCAGTCCTACATCCAAATAATTTATGAAGGTGTTGAAGAGCACCAGGCCTAAGATGAAGCCTTGTAGAATCCCACTAGTGTCAGATCACCAGTCTTATGTCACCCAATGGACTATAATCCTTTGTACCTGACCCATGAGCCAGTTCCTCACACATCACATGATGTGTTTATCCAGCTGTGTGCTGGACATTTTATCCAGAAGGATACTTGAGAGACAGTATCAAAACTTTATTGAAATTCAGAAAGATTACATCAATTGGCTTCCCTTGATCAACTAGGTGGGTTACCTTGTCACAAAAAGGAATTAGGTTTGACAAGCAAGGCTTTCCTCTCATGAAGCCGTGATGGCTGTAACCAATGACTGTGTTGTCCTTCCTGTGTTTTTCAATACCTCCTAGAATAATCTTCTCCATAACTTTATCAGGCACTGAAGTGAGATTGAGAAGCCTGTACATTCCAGAGTCATGTGTCTTGCCCTTCTTGAAAACTGGGACAATGGTAGCTAGCTTCCTGTTAAGTAGGACCTCTGCAGATTCCCAAGACCGCTCAAAAATCATCAAGACAGGCTTTGCATCGTCTAGTTCTTTTAGGATTCTCAGATTAATCCCATCAAACTCCATAGATTTATAAGGATTCAGCTGGAGCAGAACAACATCAGGGTCAACTGGGAGTTTATCATTCTGACAGCCATGGTTCTCCAGCTTAGAACACTGGGATCCCTTTCACCTGTCATCAGTGTTGAAGAGAGAGGTAAAGAATACTTTAAACATCTCAGCCTTGTCCATGTTCCTGTTTGTGAAGTGACCATCCTGATCCTGGCAGAGGCCAATGTTATTTCTGCAGTGCCTTTTGCTATTAACTTATTTTAAATAAGCTGTTTTTATTGTCCCCCACAGTTCTGGCCAACTTCAACTCCAATTAAGCTTTGGCCACATGAATTTTCTCCGGACAGGGGCAAGCAGCATCTCTGTATTGCTTCCACTGGGCATAAACCTTCCTTTTTTTGCCTTATGTCCAAAGGAACATCCCTGCTAAGACAAGCTGGTCTTCTGCCTCAGCTACTTGATTTCTAACATTCAGGAATTGCCTGCTTCTGTGCTTTATGAGATGGTACTTAAAATGTGACCACCACTTGAGGACCCCATCACATTCTAATGCATTTTACCAGGGGACCTAGCTCACTAGCTCCCTAAGCTGCCTGAATTCTGCTCCCCTCATGTGCAGGGTTGAAGTTTTGCTGGCCCTTTTCCTCCTGTTAACAGAGTTTTTAATCCTGATTGCTTTGTGGTCACTGTAGCCAAGATGGCCACCAGTTCATCTGTGAGACCCTCTCAGTTACCATGCAATAAATCAAGAAGGACATCTTCCTTAGTCAACTCCCCTACTACTTGTACCATGAAGTTATCATCCAGGTGTTTTAGGAATCTTCTGGATCTGTTTGTTCCAGCTGTGTGGTGCTCCCAATTAACATCCAGCAAGTTGAAGTCCCCTATAAGGACAAGGGCAGTTGATTTAGAGATATCCCTTTGTTCCTTGAAGAATAATATATCAGTGTCTTCGTCCTGGCTAGGCAGTCTATAGTAAACTCCTACAATGACATCTGCATCATTTCTTTGTCCCCTAATCCTTACCCAAAGGCTCTTAAACATGCCATCACCAAATGTAAGCAAAATTCCAGTCCTTCCATGGCATACAAAACCAACTCCTGGCCTTGCCTGTCCTGTCTATCCATCCTGAAGAAGCTATAACATGACATGTCAGTCACAGGACCCATCCCACCAGGTTTAACTTATGTCAGTGATGACAAATCTCTGGTACTGGTATAAAGCTTTGAGGTCACCATTGGTTCCTTATGCTCTGTGCATTGGTGTGGAAACATTTCAGGTGTGGTTTATTGTAGCTGACACCTCATGGAGTAGATTGAGGGATGCCACTGGTGCTCAGTTCTTCAATTTTTGCCATGCCATACCATTACTTATCACTTGCAAGCCCAGTTTTTGTCCCTTTCCCCCTTCCAAGTTCTGTATCTCTGGTAGCTTGGCCACGGATGCTGGGGTAAAAGGAAGTGAAAAAGTTAGGAAATATGACCTCATATATCAAAGAGTAGCTGTGCATTCTGATGAGCATTCTACTGCGAAATTAAACCAGATAATTTTCGCCCTCCCTTGCTGACACACTCAGGTGTTGATTTTCCTTTCAGTGTGAATGTTTCTCTGAGACCTGCAACTGTGATTCCTTGCGTGCTCAGAATTCAGGCATGGCTTAGGCTTTGCATAGCTTCTGGTTAAGAGTTTCTGGAGCTCAGAAAAAGGCAGAACAGTCTGTTTCTTCCAAAGGACACATTTCACAGATACAATCAGAGTATGCTGAGCAGATGGTACTTAACATGTGCTTTCAGAAAATCCATGCTTAGGAGTAGCGGTCTGTGATATAGGACTGAATGTCAGATAGAAACGAGTGCATTAGGTAAGCTCCAAGAGTCTATATTTAATTTTATCTGAAAGGAATGAATTTTTATCTAAAAGGAATTCAGTTCCTGCCCTCTGAGACTGTTCCACAACATGAACCAAAGTGTGGTAGGTAAATAAGTTTTGAAGCTTTGCTTCAAAAATGCAAGAGCTGAACTAAAATTTTGATACAAAGGCAACTTCACGCTTCAAGTAATAATTTCTAATGATCAGTCCTTCATCCTGAGCACAAATTCTAGGCTTTAGATCCCAAATGTACTCACAGTCCTGTGTTGAGAAGCTACATTTTAGTAGGAGGATCAGAGGGAAATTGTATTTTGTGAATGAGCTAAGAGAATTTTCCCATTCAAATTTTTTAATTGTTTTTCCACAGCGGGTGTTTTAAACGAATCTAGAAAACCAACACTGCAATTTTATTTCTTTTTGAGATTCACTACAGAAAAAAATTACATCACCTAATTTAAAGACCCTTAGAACCTTTTCTTGGATCACATCCTCAGTGGAAAAAAGTCATGCATCTCATACTTACTGGTAAAATGGTGTAAAATACGAAATCTCCCTCAGTTCTGACAATTAATAGTATAAGACTATGTAACTTCCAGATATGTTTTCAGTATTTTATTGTATTGAACAGCAGAATCATTCCATTAAGCATGGTCATATACATGGAAATGACCATAACAACTCTCAGTGGGCTTCCATTCAGAACAGATGTTACTTAATGTTATTATTTCTCCATTGGAAAAAATGCCTAGAGATTAAGACTTTGTTCTGGTAACAGCTTTTTACCTGAGTCTACAGTCTTAATAGGCAAGACAAACAATAGACGGTACAAAGAGTTAAGAAAGCTTTGTAAAATAATGTAGCAAGTTAATGGCAAAGCAAGAAATAGAAAACATAGATTCTGAGCCTTAAAGCCTTTGTCCTATTCAGTAGAGAAGTGACATCAGTGAATAGCTTGTTGCACAGATGGAAGAGGGTGAACAAAGCATTGTAGATCAAGAGATGACTTCCTATTGTTGATGGATGTTCTCTTGAATAGGCTCTTTAATGAAGCAGCACAAGAACCAATGAATTCATGAAATCTGTGACAAGATTAAAATGATCTGGATTAAGATTATAAACTGTATGGAATAGAGTGATAATCTAAATGCCATAAGAATTCTAACACATCGTGTTGCAGCATGTCAGTTACATTATTTAGAAAGACACTAAAGGAAAGAAAAAGATGTTTAAAAGAAAAGAGTTAATATTATAAAAATTATGAGTTTACAGGTCCCACACCCACACTCCTTCCAAACAACAAAAATACAGAAAACTGGGGCTTGCTACTGAATCGCTGTGTTTGAAGATCAGTGCATCAGTTCAGATAGTTTTTATAGTTAGTTAATCAAGTGAATCATTCTCTGACTTCCAAAGAGATGCAGATGCCAACCTGTAAAATAACTCTTGACCCCAGACACTCAGACACTCCTATGCAAAAATTCCTAACCCTGGAGACACACAATAAAAATGCAATGTCTTCTCTAACTAAAACAGAAAGGTCAAACTCACATCTGTTTACTTTCACACCTTGCCAGACCTGATAAGCAGAATTAGGTCTATCAGTTTCTCTACTGAAGTGTTTTCCTTGACAATCTTGGCAGTTGAAGGCAATGCTTTTGTCTGGTTCTTACTGTATTTTGCCAGCATCACCTTCCTTTATGCATTTATTTCCTTGTTTTCTTGGAATTGAACCTAAACTTCGCACTCTGTATCTCTGTACTCAGCTCTTGCAGACGTGTAAGATTCTGACTCAGTAGTTATCATGGCTAGCTATGGCAGTCATAGCACAGTTTTGTGAGACCTGAGAACACAACTGTCAGCAAAGCATAAAGAGTTGTCTGATTTTCCTGGATATTTTTAACTTGGACACTATCTAAGAAAGCAGATGGATAGGAAATTGTGTTCTGTTCTATTCTGTTCTGTGAAAAAAATATAGCTCTTCACCACCATCCAGGTCATACCATACTTTGCTCACAAAATCTAAATGCTTTGGTGAATATTTTTTTATTAATATATTAGCTATGTTTTTTTTCTGGGCTATTCATAAGGACCACTAGAGTGATGCCTTCTTTCAGAAATTCTGATTAAATTGTAGGCATACTGGGAGCATATCTGATGAGAAAACTGAGGCGTCCGAAGGTTTGTGACTATTCCCCAGTTAAGGGTGCAAAAGGACTTATTTTTATTTTTATATAAAATATATTGTATTTGTATGGGAACTATGTGTATGTTAAAATGCTAATAAGATGCTGCTGCCAAGTAATTAAGATATTTCTTGGTCTGGACTTGCACCTTTGCAGAAAATACTAAAGTTCTGTCACTGGGTAATATCTGCCTTGGCTATGCCTCGTTTTGTGGTGATGACGTAGGAAAGTACAGTAGGAGTATGGAATCCCCTCCTGCAGTTATAGGAAAATTTTCTCCTCAATGAGAACGATCTGTTTGCACAGAACAAAATGTCAGTGATGCTACTAACAGAAAAACAAGCCCATACATTCTAAAATATCCATGGACCAATATTATTTGATATATGAATTATTTTACTTAAATCAAAAAGAACTTAGAAAAAGACATGGATCAGAACAACAGAATGTTTAAGAGTCACAATGCTTGCTTATAGATACAGGTCTGTAAAGGATTTCTAGGTGTTGTCATATTATACATGATGGTGTGTAAACATTTTCAGAGAACACCTGTTATGAATTGTGACTAGATTGTACAGGTCTTCAAAAACTCTGAGCATTTTTTTTTTTCATAATCTTCTAAATTATGACAACTTGAAAACTGAGTGGTCACCTGATAAGAATATTCATGAAGTTGCATATGTTTTACTTGCAGATACAATTCAAATATTTACCTGTAAAACTGACTTACACAATATATTAGAAAAAAAGCTTTTACCAGAAATTATTTATTTTCAGACAAGGAAGGCAATTGTAGAGAATGAACTTACATATCATGATCTTAAGGCATTTCATACAGAAAAAAACCCATATAAGTGAAAATCCTAATTTGTTCCCACAAACCAAGCCCCTGCCAACATAATCTAATAATGGCTGTATATCGTTAGCTAGATTTCACTCTGCAAACCCTATTTTTTGTGTTCATTCAGAAGATAAGTTGTCAGGTGATTCCAAACATTTAAACTTTCTTGAGACTCAAGTGACACCACTGGAGTCAGTATGTATATTCTACACATATAAATATACCTCCATCTCTTCAAGGAGATAGTCAGTAAGATTCCTGGTGAAACTGTCCTCAGGAACAAGGGAGTAGAAAACATGGCAGATCTTTACGAAGTCCATGGAGTGCAAGAGCTGGCAATCCCCAGGAGCAAGAAATCAGGCAAGGAAGGTTAGAGACCAGTACGTCTGAGTAGGGACCTGCTGGTCAAACTAAAGGGAGAAAAGCAAATGCTCAAAGTGCATTTCACAAGTGGAAACAAGGACAGGTGACCTGGGAAGTGTATAGAGAAGTTTGATTATATAGGAATGGAGAAAGGAAGGTCAAGGCAAAACTGGAAGTGAACCTGGCAAGGGATACAAAGAATAGCAACGGCTTCTGCAGGTATGATAGTTAAAGAAGGTGTACCTGCCCATTCCCCCTCGTGAACCCTGTTTACTACAATAGGAAAAGCTAGAACAACATTTGTACAGAGTAGGTTCTTTCAATGCAATCATTAAACCCAACCACAGATGGTAAAACAAATGTGGTCTGCCTCTCCTTTTTGTTTGTTCACCTGAATTTGCAAGGGGTAGTGAGTTTGGCCCTGGAATTAGGAGTTCTATTGTAGGACTTGCTTTCAGAGCCAGAAATAAAAGGAATTCTGTTCTGTTTCATTTACCAAAACATAAACACAGCATGACATCTTGCATATGATCTTTCTAGCATATCAGTTCCAGTGGCTAGTAGTAGGAAAAGGTGAAAAAATNAATTTGCTTTCAAACCACAACAAATATGCTGTCTTGAATTTATTCAAAATCTTTCTATAGACAGCATAGGTTTAGATGAAGGCAAGAAGCACTAGAGACATTGGTTATTAATGAACCACCACAAACAGATGGTGGCTTGCATCAGGCTGTGTACAGCACCTGGACACAGAAGTCAAGCTGCAGCAAAGCCTGATGGTGAGGGCACCAGACTGAAAATGTTTTTTAACTTATGTGGAATAAGGAAACTGCTTTGGTGCAGAGCCAAGAGTTTGTTGAAAGTGGGGTTGGGCAGTGGGGTACTGGTCCCAGGGCAGGGTGGGGGGTAGTTCCAGGGAGGGCTGGGTGGGGATACTCAGGGTTGGCAGAGTTCTCAGGACCATGACATTTCTTCATGGAAAAGGGCTCATGAGGATAGCAACAAGTGATCAACACCCCTGATCCCACCTGTTAAGCAGTATGAATATGGTATTCAAGAGAATCCTAAAATTCTCTTTACACTTAAGTCTGCCAGGTCTATTTTTGGACATTTTCTAATACTGTCAACTTCCTTGCTCTTTATTCATTAAACTGACAATATAGCAATTGAATATGCTATAATCAGGTTTCACTGTGCATGTTATTTTTTTTCTATATAGAACTAGGTCTTTTTTCTCTCTTTGTGATCAGCTTCAGTTACTTACCAGTTTTTGTTTCCCTTCAATGACCAGTTGCTGACCACTGGTAATTGTTTTTTTCACCCCTGGTGCCTCCCTTCTTCAGCTGCACTTTTAGACTCTCTGATCCCATTTTCAGCTATACTTGTTAACAGTTGTTAACTTGCTAATGACTGTTTTTATTTAACAGTCTTTGAACTGTAGTTTTCTTTGAAACATAACTAATTTTTTAATAGCACAATGTAGTGACATGTACATCCTTGTCTCAGGGTCATAGATTGTTCACTTTACAAACTAATAACCCATTAGAAGACACGTACAGATTTAATGCCCTCATAACTACTTGTTATTAACATCTATTTTTAATAGCAGTATCACTGGCGTTTTATTCAGTGTGTTTTACAATAGGAGAATAATGATAGTTATATTTTTTAAAAAAAATTCTAAATTAAACTTTAGCTTCTGAATGGGAAAAACCCCCACTGCTATAAATACTGCTGAGAATAATGAATTTGACTAGATCTATGGATTTTTTTAAACAGGACAAGCAATATTCTATGGAACATTTTAGAGCACATCTGCTATAGAAGAAGAAATGTCTTATTTTTATTATATTCCTGCTTGCCAGGATTTCTCATATTTAGGCCCATACTACTTTCCAGGATGACAAGTATCTTGGGAAAAATGATAGACGTATTTAACAAGGATGTTCTGCAATATCCATTGTCACTAGAAAGGCTGTCCCTGGGCATTGGATCAGTCACAGACCTCATTGTGTATATGCTGCAAAGGTTGGAAGAAAGAAAACAAAGTAGAATAAACAGATAAGGAAAATGCTAAGAATAAGTACAGGTGATGTGTAGACAACTAGGGTTCATCTTACACTGTTTGGCTCAGTAAACATTTAATTCATATTGAAACAAATCCAGTAGAAGAGAGTGAGCCAGAAGAAAAATTACCCTAGGACACATAAGTGACTGGACAATGTGAAAATTTGACAGCCTGAATATATTTCCTTGAAGCAAGACGATGAAAACTACCCTTGTAGTTGCAGAATGAATAGAATCTTACAGCATGTAAGGAAGAATATTATGTGAAGCAACATTATTTTTTAAAAAGCCTCTCTGCTAAAATTATGAACAAAAATGAATGCTAAATTTTGCTGGGCTCCCCATGCAATTCCGTGCACATCACATAAAAATCAAATAATTCATCATGAATAATGTTAGTACTGAACAAGGGGCAACAAAATAATTTAAAATAATAATTAGCCTGATGCTGTAGCAAGCTCCTTTAGTATTTTGTTAAATTGAGTAGTAAGTTTATACTCAATTTGCTAAATGCACATTAGAAACTAAGAATATTACTGTCTTCTGGAATACAGATATTAATGTAGCCTGACCTAGCCTGCACACAGCACAGCATATACAGTACTAGGCTATGCCTCTACTCTTAGTACTTTAAATTATTGCTACTTTTATATAAAGGGCAAGCAAGTTACTTTACCTACTGCCAATATCTGTGAAGGTAATGAGGAACTGTAGCATTAAACTAATATAAAATAGTCTGAAAATTGTAGGTGGACATTTCAGTGACAGCAGGGCACCTAACTTCAAAGCTCCTAGTTTGAATCAGTTCATCCTTTCATTGACATATAGATTAATCCAACATGCCTGCTTGCACTTGGTGAAACCCAATTTGTTGCAGAAGGCATTCACTTTCTGCTGAGCCCAGCAAAGTAGGTAAAAATGTCCTTTAAACTAATTCTTTTTTCTTTTCACTTGTACCCCTGGAAATTCTTTGCTTTTTTCTTTTTTTCTTTTTTTTCCTTGTGTTACTGTTCCTGTTTATAAGTATTTATTTTTACAATTCAGAAGCACTGTAAGTGGATAGCCTTTTATTTTTTATAAAGCGACTTTTTTGGGGCTGCACATCTCTGAGACACACCATAGTTGTTGCAAAATTTGCATGTCATAACTTTGAGGTTTAGAGGCAATAAGCGAACTAGGGAGCTTTAGGTCAGAGCTCAGAGTAAATTCATGAATTCCTTTTTTAACTGGAAGTACCTAAAAAATTAATGAATTGGGCTTCCTGAGCTCAGTTTGCTATATATTGCAGTAAACAATTTTTTTTTGTCAAGGATTACTTGCGGCTTTACATATTTAATCTGTAGACAAAAATGTGGCAGAAAAAAAGGAATAACATTAAGGGAATAACTTATCTGGCATATATTGTGCTGTGTGTCACAATTGCTGCTGTCCTAGAAAGAGATCATCCTAACACCCTGACATTGCAGACAATACAAGTATCAATAACAACAGCCATACTCACATACACACATATGGGGAGTATATATACACTAAGGGGATGTGCTGGAGTCTACCCAAGTGTAATGGTTTGACACAAATTAATGCTGGAATACAGAAACACAGAAAACATCCCACACTGGCATTTTGGGGATAGGTTCATAGAATATCTTCTGTTAATTACCCATTCTTTCATCTCCTCCAAGGCAATTATATATGCACATATGAGTACCAGCTGCTGCGGCAAGCACAGCAGTGTCTTAGGAGGAGGTTAGCCAATACACAAGCATTGGGTCTATGCTGTTTTCATAACACAATGAAAAGGTACACAAATTATTTGAAAAGCAATATAACCACATCCATGAAGTGCTGCAGTCGAGCCTTATTAACATCAGGGTGACATTTTCCTGTGTTAATCAATTGGCTTAGGTTAGTGGCAGTTTGGTGACTTTTATATCTTTTATGGCCCACTGAAGAATGTAAACATAACTGAAGGAAAGATGGAAAAATATGATAAAACTTGTACTGAACACAAATTACTATTTCAATAATTAATTAGAAGTTCACAAACACAAAGTTAGCCCATTTCAGTCTTATAGTTCTAAAAGTTGACTTCAGGCCATTTGGCCACCAATGAAGGGGAAAATCTTATCAGTGCAGGTAAAAAAACCCTCAAATTTTGAAAGAATGTATTATTTCTGTTTTTTAACAGCAGTTCCATCTGAGTCTCTAGTCTTTTAGTGGTAGTAGTCAATAACAAGGATTACTACAGATGGCAAGAAGTCCTCTGTGAAAGACACAGGTGATCTTATAATAGAAAACTCACGGTCACTCACAATATTTTTGAAGAATGAGTGTGAATCCAAGTCGGTAATTCCTTTAACCCATGTAATAGCCATATTATCTGGGGAAAAAAATTAAATATAGATTCCAGAGTGGGCCAAGAGACCTACAACTCAATCTGAATCTGGTCTTCCTTAAGAATGAATGTAACATATTAAGCACAATCAAGAATTAAGAACTGAAAATGGGCAACTGGAAAATGTAAGGACAGCAGTAACATAGATAACATTTTCTTCTGTCAATGTCTGAAATTGGAGAATGAGAAGACAAAAAACTGTTTCTGAAAGAAATATGTGCATGAAAAGAAAGAAATATGGGAATTTAGTCTTGTCCCTGCAAATGTTAACAGATTAGATGTAAGCACAGTATTTCATTGGTTTAGGATGATATGGTTTTGTTATTTGTTGCCCATTTGAAGAATGTTTGAGACAAATTTAGTGCCAGGTGTAGTACCTTTGGCTTTTAAATAGCATCTTAATGTGTGATGGTTTTGTCTGGCATAGAGTTAAATTTCTTCATAGTAGCTAATACAGGGCTGTGTTTTAGATTTGTGATGAAAACAGTTGTTGATAATACAGTGATATTTTTGTTATTCTTGCGCAGTGCTGACACAGCTTCAAGGCCTTTTCTGCCTCTCACACTGCCCCATCAGTGAGGAGGCTGGGAGTCCACAAGAAGTTGACACAGCTGGAACAGCTGACCCTAAATGATCCAAGGGCTATTCTGTACCATATGGAATCACTAACAGCATATTCAGTATTCATTGTACCTCAAATGCTGTGTTGCATCTTGAGTGCTCCATCCAGTTCCGGGCCCCTCACTACAATAAAGATACTGATGTGCTGGAGTGAGTCCAAAGAAGGGTGATGAATCTGGTGAAGGGACTGGAGCACAAGTCAGAAGCAGTTTTCCTGGAAGGCCATTAAAGAGAAGCACATCTTAGGAGCAGGACTTTGACATCTAGAAGAACCCCTTGATTTCTCTATTTCTGCATTCCTAAATTTTAACCACCAGAATTAATGGATTCAATGAGTTTCTCTTTGGGAGAGGGAATAATTTTAAGTTCTGATACACAGAAATTTCTATCTTCAATAAGTGACATTGCAGCGTCATGCCACAAGTATATAGTATTGCACTATAATATTATTTTCTGAATTCACTTAATAGGGATTATTTTGAATTTTAATTCCAGGAACAAGTAAACTTCCAATCATGGCTGATAGTTAATGAAGACAGAAACTGTCTAAATACAAACTGATAGTCCAAACCTGAAGAAATTAATCTCCTTATCAGGTTAGTCAGAAGAAAAGTAATAATGATTTCTAAAACTGTGAAAATTTTCAATTTCCTTCTTTGTCAGTTTGCTTTAGAATGTGGTTACATTTGTTCATATTTTTTGTAGTTTGGACTTATTGTAATGGAACAAGTTTTTCTTCAGCTTAGCAAATGAAGCATAAAAAAATAAAAATCAATGTCTTGCCATTTCTATTATTGCTGAGATAGTCTCTCTAAAATGTCATGCTTATTTCAAAATACAGCCATTTTATTCCTGATCATTCTTGATTTTCACTATAGCTAGCTAATGACTTTTTCCTATTTCCATCACTAGAAAAAGAAGACTCTCTGACTTCAAACCAAGCAAAATATCCAATAAAAAATATGCAGATGACAGTAGAAAATAATTAATTCATAGGTTTTTTTTCCTGTATTTGAAGTGCACTAAATAATTCTGTGAATTTTCTTTATACTGCTGTTTTGCATCTTGAAAGTCAAGATGAAAACAGAAATTTTTGAAAAATAAAAAAAAGAGATCCCAGGTCTGGAGAATGGGATTTTCAAAAGGCTTCAATAGTGCTAACTCTGGTCTTATTAAGTAAAGGAACTTCAGTATTGATCTTAGTAGAAAATATTAAAGATTTTAGAAACTCTTATGATACTTGTGCAATTATAATTTAGACACAATGGTATCACATCAGAAATATCATTTGCTCAGCTTAAGTTATGGAAGGTCTCTAGTCTATTATAATTTAGAAGTGTACTGAAGTTTTCCAAATAAAATTATTTTATTTTTCTCTACACAGTTCAGAGACTTAGTAATTCTTCACTAGGTGTTGTTTACTATTGAAAAAATCAACACAATATTTTAGTCATTAGAAATCTTTTAGATTTTGCATAACTTAAGCATCTAAAAATACCCATGACCACTGAGACTCTTGTGTCTTGCAAAATTGAGCCCCAAGACATTACATAAAAGTTGCTCAAATAAATTAAGAGGCTCAAAAAACCCTGAACAAATTAAGAAATCCTTTCTAGCCACATTCCCTTGCATTATTTTGTATGAATATCTCTAACTCACCAAATTTTCAGTAGACAGAATTGAACAATTTCTTATACAGCCTTTAAACCTTCTTATTATAGATTAAGCAAAGTTGTGAATAATTTTTGCTGTTTCCTCAGCCAACCTAAAGCACATCACTGAATATTCAAATATGCACACCAGGAACAGCTTTTGATAGAAATTCAATTCGTTTGGAAGCCATTACATCATTAAATGTTCCTGCAAAGCTAAAGTTTGCCAATTGTTCTTGAGGACTAGGTGGCTGTTAATGGAAGACCTCTGTTAATAAGGAAGAAAATATTTTTAGTTAAATAGCATTCTCATTAGAAGTTCATTTTTTAAACAACTAATAAAGACAGATGTAAGAGATAGAAAAAATCCAGTACAAAATTGCTTGTAACAACTGTCTTTCAGTCTTAAATATCTCCCTGCCTCCATCTGCTTCATCACTGCCTTATGTTTTTGTTCTTTTTTTTAAGTTCTGTGTTTTGAAAGTAATTAATTGAATGAATATATGCTATTTTCACTATTTTATCATATTAAAGTTTAGATATTCCATCTGAGTTTAAGGACCTGTTGTACTCTAGTGCCTATTGTGCAGGAATGTAAAAGACCTCATGAACAGCTTCTGTAATGTAAACTGAAGACAAAGGAAAAAATAGAAGCTGATTCCCCCCCCTTACAAATTAAGAACAAAAATCAATGGCTTTCTAAATGTCATATATGAGAGTCTTTGCAGAGGTGCAAGCAGATTATAATCTGAGGAAAGCTGATCAAAACGCAAAGTTTCCAAATTTCAGTTGTGAAGCACGCAAATCTGTAATACTAGATATGTATTGACATTTCATTATGACACTACTTCTATATACACAGTTTTTATTAATTGAAATATATTTCAAATAAAATATTATA